>QQSS02212492.1:0-11305 GCA_003687565.2 Craspedacusta sowerbii
ATACATACATACATACATACATACATACATACATACATACATACATACATACATACATACATACATACATACGTGGTGGAACTTTTAGGTCTCATCCCTGAGATGCATTTCTAGATATTGTTTATTACTGTTGATGACGAGATTGATATGGCTTTTCTTTCTCTTATTAGATTCGCGTCGTTCAAGGAAAGGAGCCGGAGCATTTCATGAGAATATTCCGCGGAAAAATGATTGTCTACAGGGTAAGCAATCTGCGCAGAGTTCCTGAAAAAACCGCCTTGGAATCATTTCCCAGACCACCAATCTCTTGACCTTGTCCGATTTGGAAACTTTGCGGGGTTTCTTACGGGTGTGACTTTGCGACGACCGTTGCACGAGAAAGCTAAAAGCTCAAGCTGGGTGTATGACGCAATCCTATGATCGACCTGCAATGAATTCATGATTAAAATTGTAGTTACATGACGCAGACAAACGGCATCTTAACCTCCACTGAACGCAAATTCTCTGTGCAATCTAAGAACGCGTCGGAAAACTATGATACATGTGTAGTAGTGACCTATCGCCTCTCCGTCATGTTAGATTAACAGCATGTAGATGGTCAAGCTGCTTGGCCTGGTTTCCCTTTACGTCCCTTGTACGTTATAAGCAGCTTTGGCGACGTGGCCCGTAAAAGTAGTTTCCACACGGGGCTCTTCACGATCACGATCTATAAGGGGATAATGTTTGTTAATCAGCTGTTTTATAAACCAAAATGCTTCCTTGTCGGCTCTGCACCTATCGTTTGTCGGATTTTTGAAGGGTGGTAAGTCCAGCGGATTTCGAGGGCACCAGCAGGAAGTGCAGCAGAGCGGTCGATCACGACTGTTTCAAGTACGTGGAACAAGTCCAGTGAGCAAGAAAGCGCTTGAGGTGGGTACGCGTCATTGCAGTGTTTATTCAATGAGCTGATTTTGAGCTGCCAAATGTTGGACGGCCATCATGCTACCCTCGTCGCACCAGTGTAATCAATCCTCAATCATTCAATTAATTAATCAATCAATCAATGTTTGCCAGGCATCATGCTACCCTCATCGCACCAGTGTAATCAATGATCAATCAATTAATAAATGAATCAATCAATCGATATATTTCTGGACTGAATATCGTGACCAATAACGCATAGAAATAACAATTAACCTTAAATATCGGCTTTTCAGATTTAATACAGATATAACTAACTTAATACATAAGCCACATCAGTACAAGCCAGCACATGACTATAGACAGACTAGTAAATGATGAAGATCCCTGTAGAGCTAAAGCTAATTACGAAGGCTAAGGAGCGGCTGAGGGCTAATCGCGAAGTACGTACGAGGTCTCAATTGGTACAGTTCGAATTTTCTGCTGTTTACAAGAAGGAAAAAACGATGAAATAGAGACGGATTGACACTATTTCTTCTGCAGAAGCAAGCTTTCAGCCTTATCGTAGGGAACCGATACACTCTTCGTCGAATCCTACATATTTCTGCTCGCACTTACCTCAAGGACAATCAATATTCTTGATTTTATGCCGGGAATGTTGTTGCCTGCAGAGTATGGACCTGTATGCTGTACTCTGAAAGGCGTCCTTAATTCTTTCAGTCAAGATCCGACACAAATTTCATTCTTTATCGTATTTTACGCAGGTTGAGGCTATAGCCGCCTCGCTGAACTCCAATGACGTATTTGTCTTGCTCACCCCACGCAACGGTTACCTGTGGTACGGGAAGGGCTGCAGTGGTGACGAGCGCGAATTGGCGAAAGAGTTGGCTGGTCGCGTAGCGCCGAGATACAAGGATGATTTTGAAATCATAATCGAGGAGAAAGAGCCTGATAATTTCTGGAATGCCTTGGGCGGAAGAGGACCCTACGCAAGTGGTCATTACTTTGAGGTAAGAGTCGTGTGAAACCCAATCCGTTCGTCAGTTTTCAGCCTGTTTGCATTCTCGCTTACCAAGGCAATTATCGCGGAGCTGATGTTCAATCTTTCGTGGCTATCTTTTCGATCTTCTATCTTCTCCATTGACAGCAAAAAGTAAAGCATTTTTAAGTCCATGTGATATATTGACATTGTTTGTATTTGATTATAAATGCCTATTCAGTTTTTATATCGAATGCAGATTTCTACACTTACGACAATTAAAGACAGACGAGAGTTCGGTACAACATGCAGCATATAGTGTAGTATATTGTATAATGACACATGTTCTTATGAATAACATAAGTGTTATTGTTATAATTAATGATAGTAATAATAATATTATTATTACTGTAATTATCTAATGTACCATAACTATATATATACATATATGTATACATATATATACATATATGTATACATATATATATACATATATGTATACATATGTATGTATATATATATATATATATATATATATATGTATACTATGTATATATGTAATATACTACTTGTTTTTAATATCAGACATGCACAATTAACAAAATTTATGTATTACTACATGTAGATAAAACTATATATAAATATAATTCTCTAACCTGTGTTTATATATATATACATATATATAAATATATATATATATATATAATATTCATTTACATTAAATATTGCATGTCTGCATACAATGTACTACATTTATTGCAATAATCACGATTTTCAGCAAGAGATTCCTGAATACCCCGCTCGTTTGTTTCACTGCTCGAACGCAAGCGGCCGTTTCGAGGTGGCAGAGATCTTCAACTTCACCCAGGAAGATATGGAGGACGATGACGTCATGATCTTGGACACGTACGACACGGTTTTCGTTTGGATCGGAGCGAATTCCAACACGGCGGAAAAGAAGGAATCCATGAAGCTTGCCACGGTTAGTTCTGTATGATAGACAAGACAAGCGCTTGGTTCTTTGCTTGGTAGGAAAGCTTGGCTTTGGAAGGTTTGTAGTCTCAGATCGACACAAGCTTCTTTGGGCGATAGTGACATTCCTTTCCGCGCTTTGTTTTGTGGTTTAGTATGTTAAAGATATTTGTTTTTATTTTTATTTTGCTTTAAAATGTCTGGAATCGAAATACCCAACTGTTTTGGTACCTATACCTTTAAGATTATATACTGCGCTAAGTAAGAGCACGTAGATCTCGTGCTATCGTTTGCCTCGTCTTACCTGAGTTGGCTCATTAAACCTATATCACTCTGGTCTGTTACTCGCTAAAAATTTCTTGCGTAAATTTTGTGTGTCATCCTTGGGAAAAAGCAGAGAAATTAGTGTATCGGAAATGACGACGTCTTAATAACGCATTTTCATGCTCAATTTTACTGCTTGCAGCAATACGTGAAAACTGACCCGTCAAAGCGAGATCCGCACAAGGTGCAGATCATGGTGGTAAAGCAAGGATTTGAACCTCCCATCTTCACAGGATGTTTCCCTGCTTGGAACGACGAAGTGTTTGCGGTGAGAATGAAAATCATATACGCTGCTTGGGATTAGCAGGCATGGCGTCCGCTATGTATTATATGTTCAGTCGAGGTTCACACGTTAGTAATTTTGTACGCTAGAGCCGATTTGCAATAACGGGCAATTTCCAAAAGTGTCTTACAGATCTCCTTCTAGTATTGTCCTCCAGTATTCTGACTTGCTTCCTTGTATGAAGTTCGCCTATGCATGTTTCAATACTCGACATATTATATATATATATATATATATATATATATATATATATATGTATATATTCAATATTTGCACAGCATGGGAAGAGTTACCAGGAGCTGCAGCGCGAATTCAAGCAGGATAATGCCGGCGTGACGTTAGTGCAGGAGGAGATGAGCAAGTTCTCGTTTGATCGGAAGTACCCCCTGTCTGTGCTTCAGCGAGCCGAAGTTCCGGAAGGAGTCGACCCTCTGAGAAAGGAGGTAAAGCCCGGGGGCCACGGGACTGCTCATTTGGCTTTTAAGATTCTAAGGACTTCTTTATTCTTAAAGACAGTAAATTGAATATCCATTCGACTTGGAACGAGTGAGTGAGAGAGTGAGCAATTGAACTAGTAAATGGAGTGTGAGTTTGCGAGTGAGTGAGTGAGTGTGAGTGTGATTGAGTGAGTGAGTGAGTTAGTGAGTGAGAGCGTGAGTGAGCGAGTGAGTTAGTGAGTGTGAGTGTGAGTGTGAGTGAGTGAGTGAGTGAGTGAGTGAGTGAGTGAGTGAGTGAGTGAGTGAGTGAGTGAGTGAGTGAGTGAGGGTATAGGATTCAGTGAGTGACTGACTGGCCGACTGAAAGAGTGATTTTTGTGAGCGTGTGGGTTTTTACTTAATCACTTGCTTCCTCCATTCAGTTCCATCTGTCACCTGAGGAATTCTTGAAGGTGTTTGGCGTCACCCTCTCCCAGTACGAGTCCATCCCACAGTGGAAGAGAGATGGGATGAAGAAGAAAGCTGGCTTGTTTTAGGTGTATAGCGCAGCAAAATTTAATCTGCCATTTTGATATTCCGTGGCTTGGGTTTTTGAAGTCTTCAATTCATGTCAAAACAAAAATTTCCCTGGTGTGCTTGGATGGTCTGTTGCGTTGTGAATTAAGGCCTCAGATTTTAATGTTGCGCGCATCTCTCGCGTGTGCAATGTGCAGCTGCTGTGCAAAAAGCTCTTTGCCACCAGGTGTTAGTCTGTTTGTTTCACCACTTGATGCTGCTGGTCTTTTGCGAACGCAAAATTGATTGCTAGCCCTGAAATCGTTTTTGTTTACAAATTCTTGACAGCGACCTCAATCTAGTGCATTTTTAGCCTTATTCCACGTTATTTGTTAACAGCGCACCCTTGTTGAAGTTTGCGGATATTTAATTAGACTTGTTTTAATATTTATTTGCAGTCTGTATTTATGTTTGTTTAATATTGGACAAGTCTTGTTTGTAATGTAAGCAGGTTTCATGATGAATTACAGCGTGGCATCTCTCTAGATCTCATCCAAGTAGTTCGATGTTGTGCGGGCCAAACACTGAGCTGGTAACTTTTGGTATTTATTTCGTACTAGCGTATTTCAAATGACTTCATTCAGTGAGCGTCGGTTTAGAAGCTCCTCTAAAAAAAGAACCTTCTTTCTTTATTAGACGTTACGTTTTAACTAAACATGATCAATTCCATTTTACAGCTAAACGGTTGCATAGCAAAGAGTTTATAGCGCGCAGCCGTGCGTTTTCCACCTCTAAAATTCATTCCCATGATTTATTCACCACCCGTAGCTGTTTCCGCCGTGGTCGAGAAAGCGTTGATACCACGTTGCCTAAGTGATTTCACGGCATTTGTTTTTAAATCGTAAAGAACGCATACTCAAAGTTTAATTCTTTATTGCGAATTTTACAGTTAAATTGTGCATCTCACTGAAGAAAAAAATTAGACAATATTTAATGGAAAGGGCTGCATTTTCTGTTTTGTTTTCGGGGTTGTTCCATTCATTGCATGCATTTGTTCATCATAAATACGAAGGTCCTTCCGTACGCCCTTGGCGAATAAGACTTGGAATGGTTTCTGTCTGAATTTTACTTAAATATAATTAGTTAAAGCATATATAATTTATAATAAATAATAAAGTAGCTTATTAAATAATATAATAAACTAATATAATAATAAAAATAAAACATTAAACTAGCCCTGGATTCTTTAAAGACTCTAGTTTTAATTAAGTTCTACGCATTGGCTTGTCTCCTTATTAAAAATAAGCGACATTCCTTACAAACAAAGCCATCCGTAGCCGACATCCAAAGTGGAAGCCATACTGAAAATTTGAAGCCAGCAAACCTCGCAGATGTCAGATTTATAGGATAGAGATCACATTTTTTGGGGATTCGAGAACCTTAAGCAGTATTCTTAGAGGCGAGGCTAGCGTACGCAAAGCTAAAAAATAGTAGTTTAAAATGTTGGTCTGAAAATTTCAGTACAATTTGACGAAAATCTGGCAAAGCTAACTTCATCACGCCAACAACAACAAGAAAAAAAAAATACAACATAACCGATCATGAGATAGATCGGAGACTCAGAAGGAAGTTATTTTGTCAAAAATATTAAACTTTCAACTTGACTATAAGTCTCTCATCTTCCCATTATGGTTCTTACATGTACCAGGAAAGATTTTCTGTGACTAATGATATATTAATAGCGAGATCAATAATACAATCAATCCAAATTTACTTCTACAATAAATAAAACTCATATAGCAACAAAACCTTTTTTTTTTTTGCGTCAAATAAAGCGGTGGGTAAGCATCTACCTAGCCAGGTTTTCAGCGTTGAATAGCAATCCGTTATGACACCTTCAAGCCTTTTAGTCCCGGAACCCATCTTACCAAAACACAGACCACAAAAGCCACCTCACAGCCACCATAAAATTCTGATACCACAAGAAGCACTTTTTCTATCATTCTGAAACTTGCTTCGTTCTCCTTAGAAAATGATCGTCTGCTTCAGATAGGCAGTTAATCTCTGTTAAAGAGAGTGCAACACTTAGGATGTTTAGTCAGGAGTTGAAAACATTTCTTGTTAAGTCAGTTGATCATATATCAATATGGGAACCATACACCCTTATCCAACTAAATTGCGAGTCACTATGCATCACCTTGCTCCTTCCTTGCCCAACGTATTCCAGGCGAAACATTAGCTACTGTCAGCCAAGGACTCAAATTATCTGACTGTTCCACTTTGAATGTTTGACATTCCGAAAGCGCCACTGTGCTACACGTTCGACCATCCTGGTGAATCAGACAGAAAATACAATTACCACTTAATATATGAAGATATTTCATGGTACTCCATGAAAAGGCCCCCATGGCCTTTGGGAGTGCCATGCCATACCTGCAAAATAATTTGTTCTGGACTATTGACTACTCTCCGAGTATTAAAGTTGCTGTAATATTGCTCACATTCGTGTTTTTTCACTTGCGAATAAATTTCTAGAAAAAAAATTCTTACTATAGCCGTAACATATTTCAGAAATGGCGGAATGAACGACAACAAGCAGTTTTAGTTAAAAAGCGAGTATAAGGTCTAACAACAAGACATCCTACTCGTACAGCGCCATGTTTAATACGGCTCACTCGTGCCCGAACGTACATCACAAAAGTACGCAAACTAAATATGGTAGCGCAGCTACAGACTATTCATGTCCTATTTATCTCTTGAGCCCAGACCTAAAATCCTCATTTTATCAAATCATGACGTAGCCTTGGGAGGTCGTCTCGAAAGAGTTGGTAGGGTAGGAGCAAGCCTAGCCTTCACTTCAGGGGGTCGAATGATTACTGCTGGTCTCCTTCATGACTGTTGATGGAAAGGCTTCTCGAAATGTTTGCCTGTCACCAAGTGACGGACACAGTCAGAAGGAACACAGTTGTTTTGAAGGAGGGTTGAAATTTGACTTCCATTCATTATAACCTGGTTCTGGCTATTCGAGAGGCACTCCAATACTGTGCTTGTTCCATTCCAGCGGAGAGGGTCGCTTCTACGCTGGTTCTAGGCTCCAACGGCGTTGCCTTCCTTTAGGGGACTAACTCTCCTATACTTATAAAAAGCAGCTTTTGCTGAGTAGTTATAATGCTTTCTGTATGTTCTTTCCCATAGTTTGGCGGCTTCAGACCTGGGAGACAGAAACGTAACTGAGATTCAAGAAGAGATGATTAATGCTACGTCCACACAGTAGCTCGTTTGGTGACATGTCCATGGCTGGGGTTCGAGTATTGCGATACAGTAAAAAGCCTGAACGAAAGCGTCAGTGTCCCATGATCCACTTGAACTGAAACTGGAGGCGAGTGTTGGTTTACGCATCTCACAGCCTGGTGATCAATACGCAGGTCGTCACGAAGATGGCGTTGCAAGCGACGTAATATGAGTGCTTTCCCAGCGGCAAACATAACATCTTCCACAACGTGTAAGTCATCGCGAAGGAACAAATGAACTTTTTGCAGCTATTGTGTGACCTCCTTTTACAGGGAAGGGAAGCCATTCGCTGATGTGTTAAGAAAGGAGGCGCACTGACAGTCTGATTGATCATGCGAATTTTGAATCAGCGAGTCCTGCAAATTGTGCAGAGCCTGAATGCGCGAGGCAGCACCGATGACTGCGGTCTCAATATCTCTGGCGAGCTTGACAGTGGACTGTGTCAGAGGATGAGTAGGTATCCGAGATAAAGCGTCGGGGCCACATTAATTTTTACCTGGCATTGCAACAACGGTGAAGGGGCATGCCATAGATCGCTCCCAAATTTTAAGCATCCATTTAAGCAAGCTTGTGATCTTGTCAAGATCTCATTCGCTGAATATTGGGGCGAGCAATTTACGGTGGACTGCTACAATTATGTTGAGGCAGCAACAACACCAACATGCGGCAACGTTCTAAACTGAGTAGTAATACATAAGCCTCCTACCTTCTGTAAGTGCATATCGACTTTCGCCTTTCGGCATCTCGAGTAAATCTTGAGCCGGCATACGCAACTTTCGATTGGTTGGTACCACAAAACGGGTTTCTAGTCTCACAGCAGCCATAAAGATTTTTTGAGAGGGTGAAGTCATAGAGCTAATATATAGCCCTATATAAGAAAAGATTACCTCTATGGGAGAAGCCGATACCGCTTTTGCTCCTGTCAGCAGCGAGGCATATGCCTCGATAGACTTCAAATGCGGCGACGACTTCCTTGATCCTCTGGATTGTTTCTGCCTTGGACTTCTGAAATACTTCCAAGTAATGAATGAAATCCCAGTAAATGGCGAGCTGTTCGCTGACACTTAGTGAAACGGAGCCAATTCCGGAGACGAGGCAAACTAAATACGGCAGCTCAAGAAACCTGACCTTGACTGTTCTTGCACACAAAAAAAACAACATGTTTGGCCGAAACAATCCATAACAATCGCAAAATTTGAACACTTGAAATAAGAAAACTTAGTAGAGACACAAAGGGGATGCATCTCCAGTATTATAGCATCAGGTATAAACTCCACTCCAGAGACAAAGCTAAATTTCCATGCATGTAAACGATTAGCTCCCCATAAACCAAAACACATCTGGCACACGCGGTATGGAGGAATTAATTTTAAAGCTTGGCCTAATTCAATCGCATGTGCTGATGTGATATTAGTCTTGCTAAATTCCATTCTGTGCTTTTCACAACACCAACCTTAAATTAGTGTGAAAAAGTTCCAGTGCTTGCTAGTTATCAATTCATGACATCATACAGTTCTCATAAGCCACTAGACTCGTAGTAGTCTAATGGTAAGAGTTCACACTGGTGACGTTAAAAGGTGCGATCTCACATACACTGGGCGCTGAAGAAGGGGAAAGGTCAGCGACCTCACCAGTACTGTTGGTATTACAAGTTTATTATGCTTAAACTGTCAATGTCACACTAATACTCGTTTTCAAACTCATCTGAACTTGACAAAAGTATGTTTGTGAATAAAAATTTCCAAAAAATTAATAAAGTCGTGATTGGATGTGATGGATTGACAATACTATTCTAATGACATACGAACCACTTTCCTATAATGAATATAAAGAAAGTTAGAGTCTTTTGAATGTCAAACTCGAGGGTGAATTTGACTCTTCATTTCCATGCTATTTTTAAAAAACATTTGACCAACTTCAACATTTTTTCCAGGTTTCTTCTCATAACTTTCTGACTTATCAAAAATCTACAAATCATGTATCACTGGAAACCTGAATACAGGGGCAACCAGAATAAAATGCTTGCAAAATTTTACACAAAAAATTCAGTACTTTTAAGTGGGTGTGAAAGTGGGTGCTGTCTGTGCTTATCATATAGGCAAAATGCAGTATATTTGTTACTGTTCATCATATACATTCATATATTCTGAGTCTATATGCATAGCAATATCAGAAAATAATCCTTCAAGACCAAAATTTTACTAATACTAAGAATGTGAATGAGGGTGTGGTCTCATTAAACACGAAGTCAAAGGACTATCAAAATTGTAATAAACCATTTACCTCAAGAAATCCGTAATCTTGGAGATCCACATGCAAATTAATAGTTCCCTTCTAAAGCATATATGACTTCATTCATCTGTAGACTTACTAGTCACAGTACTTGTTGGTTACCTTACATCTAAATTTATCACATATGATAACATATTCTGACTGCTTAACAAAGATTAAGCAGTAACAATTTAAACAACTTAATCACAGTCTAAGATAGTGTGACATCCCCACACAAATACTCAGCAGCTATCTGTGATTTCTTGATTTCCTTATCAACAGCATCATAATCGTAGCTATCACCCTTGCTCCAACATCTGATAATATACACACCGCCACTTCTCCTAAGAACCATTTCAATTTTTTCATAGTACATGCGCTTTTCTTTCTTTTCCTCATCAAACAAAATATGGCAAATTGATCAGGCAACAAACCTCCTAGTTAAAATGTCCATTGCTTTCTCTTGACTTTCCTTGTCAAACCCACGCATACATACTGAAAGGTCAAGGTCAGGTTTTCTTAACCTTAATTCAAGATTTTTCCTAATAGTCGTTTCTTTTGTCTCTAGACAATCTTTTTGAGATGTTAAATTTAAGGTTGCTTGACTTCCGCTTTGACGTCCGATTTTAAATTTAAGGATGCTTGACTTTCACTTTGCCTGTACTATTCTCTCTAATTTCATTGCCAGCAAAAGCACTAAAGCTGATGCATGATTCTTTAGTGAGCTGAACTTTCCTATCCTCTGTGTCAATATCTTTCATATTGCTTATTCAATACATTGACTACCCAAGAAAGGCAAACTTTCATGATAGCATTGAGGGCACTAGGGTCACCTAGGAGTTGCTGCAGTTTCAGTAACACAGTGTCTTGCTTCAATTCAGCACCAAATAAATAATTCAGAGTTTCCTCTGACTTCAAAACATAGCTTGCAACTGTGGCCAACATCTTTCACTTCTCCTATGGCATCAATGAGGCTAATATCTGATGAGGCTGATGCGCAATATCAACGTATCAATGGTCCAGCGACAAATTTTCCTAGAAGGCCAAGAATCTGGAGTTCTACTTTTGCAACTGATTCTACGAAATCGCAAATCTGTCACACAGAGTTTTCTGTAGGCCTATCGTAGATTCCAAACCATTCGCATGTATGTCCAAAATGCCAGAAAGTTGCGAGACTCCAATAGCGATAGCAAGAAACCAGATATTTAATCTCCCACGCCCCCGGTCTGAAATTTTACCCACATTAACCACAGTAGAAACGCCTACCAGCGCATATTTTACTTGTCCGTTGTGAGGCCGCACAACAAGGGTGTCCCGCTGAAGTAGGCGAGTCGAACCCGAGGGCAGCCTGCC
>QQSS02212503.1:0-23545 GCA_003687565.2 Craspedacusta sowerbii
TCTATCTATCTATCTATCTATCTATCTATCTATCTATCTTTCTATCTATCTATCTATCTATCTATCTATCTATCTATTTGTCTGGCACATTCTGTTTTAATATGACTTAATTAAGTATGCCATGAGACAGACATATCTAGAAGGTTGCATTGATTTTAATTCGTAAGCAGACTTATAGAACAATTTTTGGTTTAATTTTGGTCTTGTAGATGTTTGTCTGCTCAGGGGGAAGTTACAGGATGTGTCGTGTACGCTAGAGTTGATGTGGAGCTGTTAAACTGAGTACGTCCCAGTTGTATGTGTTCGTTTTGTATCTACGTTTAGACGAATCAAGCATTCTGAAGTGGCTAGGTTTATGCTCGTGTACGAAGCGGCTTGTGGAGCAATGGTCTATCACTCAGTCTCTCACCTTTGGTGATCAGTTGAAAGCAGGCATCCGTTATTTTGATATCCGGACTGGATACTTGAAGGATCATGATGACTTTCATATTGTGCATGGTTTATACGGCAGGGAAGTGACTAGTATGTTGCTAGATGTCAAGGCCTTTCTCACTGCCCATCCGAAAGAGGTGGTTATTTTGGATTTCGGTGAGTTCGAAAGCTTCACCGATGCTTTGCATGTGCGATATGCTAGTCTAATCGAAGCGAATCTCCAGTCATTTATATTTCGTGATACTGTGGAGACTGTAAGTGCGACATTGCAGGACGTGTGGTCGGCAGGAAAGCAGGTCTTTATTATTTATCACAATGCGAGTGTGTGTAATCAGTTTAAGAGCTTTTGGTCAGCTGACTATATCTATTCCCCGTGGCCCAATACTGATTCTTTGGAGGTCCTGGAAACTTATCTAAATTCTAGAGTAGATACCATCAAGCCGGGGATTTTTAATGTGTTTCAAGGAGTTTTGACTCCGCAAACCTCTACGGTTCTTCTCAATCTGGTCTCCTCGCTGAAAGATGTCCTGGGCTTAAAGTCGAACTCGGCGGTGAGGCAATGGCTAGACGGCGTCTACAGTGCCAAAAGGAAAGGCGTCTGCATTGTGATGTGTGATTTCGTGGATTATGCTTCCTGCGTTTCAGCCACCATTCAGTTGAACGAACTACTTAGCGATCCGTTTCCATATGGTGGCTGATTTTGGGTAATGTTCGATTCAAATTCCCATTGATTTTGGCCCTGGCAGGTTTTTTTTTTCGCGTGCCTTGTATTCCCATCCGTTTGGGTGGGTTTTGTATCGAGCCCTCACGCCGGCAGTTTCAAACAAGGAAATTAGCGTTCTACGTTGCATTCTTTGGGCATGGTTTGGAGACTCTTCCTATTTCTTTATTGCCATTTGGATTCAATTTATTTGCGTTAGCTATCTGTTTTACCCTGCGCTAAGCGCAACAGTATCCTCTGTGATCGGCCACGTCCTCGTTTAATCTTCGTACCAATGGCTTTGAAGCGTCCACTGAGTTAATGCCTCCACGTTGTCCGCGCTCGATGTAGATGTAAGGTCATAGGATTGATCCAAACCAGTATCTGGCTTCCAAGGAATTGTAAGATATTCTGTTTGGTTATGTGTATGTCCGTATTTGTTTTTTTGTGTATCTGTGTACATGCACGCACACACGCGGTTACATTTAGATATTTGATCGATAAGATAAACTTCCAGCTGATTATAAATCGTAAAATTAGGGCGGATGGCGAAAGTTGAATGATTGTTTATGTGCTTTTTTTTCTGATAGTAAATGAATCAAATGGCTTGTTTTCGGTAACACTAAAGCAATGGACATATGAACCTATTGAATAATTAAACTCTGATTATAGAATATAACATAGCCGTAACTATTCTGTCAAAGCTGCTTAACGAAGTAAGTAGCTGACTGACTGACTGACCGACCGACCGTCTTAATAACATAAGAATTAATTCTAACGATCTAAAACTGTAAACTATAGCTATCTGTATGAGCTAAATATTCTTATGTAATCAATATAACTATGGATATTTCTACGACTACGACATTGCTTTAATTTGGTGCTGCCGATTGAAATGATGTTGTGTCCGTTTTGGATACTTCGCGAACGATAAAATATGGCTCATCGTTAGATCGATGTAAGCTGCTCAGCTGATGAAATTGCTAAAGACCTCTGTGGCAGCTGTAATTTAACATTTGTTTGAAAGAACACCTTTTTGCATCACTGTTTATGACGATATAGGATGTTAATTCCATAAGAGATTTCGGCAAGGTTATAAGTTTCTCCTGTTGGCTGCGTGTTTGCTATCATGATAATTATATTTTTGTGTTTGCGCCGTACCTTTTCTGTAGGTAATTATTCATTTTTGCGTTGAATTGTGACGAATGCAGTTGACTTTTTTACGTGATAATGTTTGATAAACATTTCTTCGGCGTCCAATACGATAGTGTTGCTAAGGCGTGGATAATTTGTCGTGTTTATCAAGTTAGATCTTTACGGGTTGAGCAAATTTTTTGTTGCTGATCTGTTTCTGATTTTGTCTTACGAACATATAGTTTATATTAATTGATTGTGCCGGATTATTTTTGTATTAAGGCACGTTAAATTCTTAAATTTGTAAATCAGATTTTGCACGGGTTTGGCTGCATGATATGAAATGTGAATTGCCTGATAAATATATATTCCCGTTGACTTGTAGCTTGTAGTTGTTCTTCGGTCGCCTGGTCTACTGAAAAAGTTTACTTAGCTCAATTTTCAAACTTATTCGGCGATTTTAAACATTCTTCAATTATACCGTCGGATAGTTTTGTGTCACTGTTTATGAAGCTGTTGCCGTTTAATGCAAGCCCCATTCTTTTCTGGTTTTCAGAATCAGTCCGGGATCTTCAGAGGAACGTGTTTGACATTTATTAAGACATTATTTTCTAATGCCCTATCGTCGTCTTTGATGAGACCGCAGCAGCTTTGGTTAGCCTTTTGGAAAGTTCGCCAATGTGGGGTTTGCATGTCAAGGATGCGTAGATTAATACCCCAAGTATTTAACTTTGTTCGATGAGAATATCGTTGTTCTTTCGAAAGAGATCGTGAGCCGTAAGCCAGTTGGTTTGCTAGTTGGCTTAAACAGAACAAGGTCTGTTTTTTTATTATTTAGGAACAGACGATTTGCGCAAAGCCAGTCAAAAAGTTTTTCTAAATCCTTATCTAATAATTTTCGAATAACTTTTAGTGATGAATGAATCAGTAGGATGTTTGTATCGTCGATAAAGTGGTGAGCCACGGAATTTGTAAGGCAATATTGCAGGTCACTTATATACAACAAAAAGAGTAGTGGTCCCAGCGCAGAGCCTTGCGGAACCCCGTACTCTACGTCATTGGTAGCAGAATCAGCTGAGTCAATCGTCACAAATTGCCTTCGGTTTTTTAAGAAAGGAAGCGAGCCAGTTATTTACGTGACCTCCGATACCGTAGTGTTCTAGTTTCTTTAGAAGAATGCGGTGATTGACAGTATCAAAGGCCTTTCGTAAATCAAGGAATACTTCTGCAACAAACTTATCTCTATCCAGACTAGACATGTTGTGTTCGGCGAGACTTGCAAGGGCATGGCTCGTTGAGTGCGTTCGTCGAAACCCAAACGGTAATCATAAATCAGATTATAATTTTCTAGGTACGAGTACAGCCGCCGAGAGTAACTTGCCTTCTCGAATATTTTACTGATATTTGAAAGTAGTGATACAAGACGATAGTTATATCACAAGTCCGAACTACCACATTTGTACACCCGGGATGACCCTTGCTACCTTTACACAGGTTGGGAAGCAAGATTGCGAAAATGATTGGTTGATCACAAGCGATAACGGATGAAATCGTAACACTTGCTTATTTTAATAATCGAGGATGAATGCTATTTGGTCCAGATGCTTTAGAAGTTTGGAGGCTATCAATGATATTATATACTTCATCAGCCGACGTGTCAGAGAGAAACATACTGTTTCCTACATAGCCTCTAAAATAGTAAGTGAAGTCATGCTTGCAGTAAGTATTTCGCTATCTGGTCCCTTACCGACTGCTGAAAATATTCTTTAAAAGCATTCGCTATGTCCTTCGGCCGTGAAACATCGTCACCATTTGATGTAGTTCTATTAGGGTGTAAACTGCGATTTTCTCCACGAAGTTTGTATTATAGATTTGACACCATCTCAAGTTTTGTTAATATTAATGCTATGTTGTTGGAAATAGTCGCGGAAATGCAGTATTTTACTTTTTCGTAAAAGGGAGACAACTAAATTTCGATACTTTTTATATAGTGAGTGCATGGATTCCTTAAGATCAAGATTAGTCTCATTCAAGAATCTTCTATAGATGCGATCTCTTTCAGACATCGATTTAAGCAAACCAAGAGTGATCCAGGGCTTTTACTGCAGGCTTAGTTCTTTACGGTTTAAGCGATGCACTATCAGTAATTTTTTTAAAGAAAGGTAGTCATTGGCTCATCAGCACTCCGAGTTTTATCAGCCATGCACGTCCAATCAAGCCTAGCAACTTCCTCCAGGAATTTTTCTTCTCTAAAATTTTTGTACCATCGACCAAATTTTATAGTATCTTTCGCCTTTACAAGGCGATAATCACTAAAGATAATGAATTGAAAAATGTGATCCGATATCAAACATGTTAAGTTCCCGCTAATGGACGTGCATTTTAAATTATTTGCAAATATATTATCTATGAATGATTGTGAGCGAAGAGTAACCGGAGAAGGCTGCAGAATTCGAGGCTGAAGGAAGCTGCAGGGCATGTTATCATAAAAGTCCCTTGTAACAGGGCAACTATCATAGTTTAGAAGGTTAATATTAAAACCTCCAGTGAGGATTATACATTTGTTTTCCTTGCTTAGGAGGGTTAATGTATGTAGCATGAGAGAGTTCATAAGTCTCGAACAGGCATGTCGGGATGCTTAATATATACAACCGCAGATAATATTTTTTCTCTTTTGCTGTTCTATTTCGATAAAGATCGCTTCAACTTGGTTTTCCGATTGGAAACATAGGTCATGTCGCACCTTAGTACTACTATAGATCGAGTTATGAATATTCAAGCCTATCCCACCAGCATGTGACAGCGCTTTTACGTCGATAAACGAGTAGTCAGGTATATCGATCTTACTAGTTATGCCAAAAGCTTCTGTTATGCGAGTTTCGAGGATAGCAGTTATAGGAAAATTATACTGAATTAATGAAAGTAATGTAGACAGCTCGTTGAAATGCTTAGTGAGAGATGCTATATTAATATGTATGAGCCCCAGAGAGGCTTCTGCCTCGATACACAATTTGTTGAAGTCGTCAACAACGTAGTACTTTGAGGTATTTTTTGCAACTTGATAGTTCGTCAAAGTTCATTACTTGACCAGGAATTTTATCGAGCAAACTTTTTACGCTGAATGATGGTCTCCTTAATTAAGGTTATTAGAGTTTTCAGCACAATACTTTGAGATTTCTTCGGTAAAAGGTGCCGTCAGGACATTTAGCGAAGGGCAATGCATTAGCATTACAAGGAGAGCAAGCCCAAATCTTGTTGGCAAGGTATTCTCTTATTGGCATACTACAGCATGTTTATGGACGTAAGTTATACATTCGGAACACTGTATTATTTTTATATGATTGGGCATATGGTGCTTGAAGGATCCACACTTGTCTTTACGTTTACATTTCATTTGCAGAAATACAAGCAAATGCAGTAGATTAATGAAAAAATAAAAGTAAAAAAGATACGTAAAATAATACGGTGAATATAGGCCAAAAAATTAAGAAGGCTTTACAATAAGGCAATCAAAGATGAAGAACCCGGAGGAACGCCGAGCAGGAAGTCACGGATGGTAAAAACCTTGAGATTACGTACCACGCATTCCAACGTACTTCAGGTTCCCGCAACGGATGAAATAAAATTAAAAAACACGTTATTAAGTGTGCGCGCAATTTCGGATAACAACAGAACGCAAGCAGTGAATCCACTGGTTGCAGCCCCGCGGAACACATGAAGCATCAATTTTCACACTCCTGTAACGAACGGCAACGGCGATAGTCGATTGCGGTAACAATAGTACGATAGATACGATTTAAATTGCGTTCCCAAATAACAAATAGATTACGATAGTAATTTGCGAGTCATGGGTCACCTATAGTGATTCTCAACTTCAATTATGTACAGCTCGTCGGTTTGGGTTTTCCACAAGTAGTTTCATTGAGTAGGTCAACGTGGCAAATTTCTTTTATAAGACCTAGTTCTACATCGAAGCCAAAATTTTCAATTTCGCGTCTTTTTTTATAGAACGCCAGACCATCGTTCCATGTTCGAAACCTCACAATCATGTCAGGGGCTGTCCAGCAGTAGGTTTCCGATAGCCTCTGTTGACTGTAAGATGGAGCCCTAACTTGGAGGAAATTTTTTTTACAGCCATTCTGCACTACTCTTCTCCTTCCCCTGCTTCATATCAATGCATTGTACGTCAAGACATGGGCGACTCGAGTTTTGCTCACCATCGCCAACTTTACCTAACTGTTTTCTATGACTTTCGAGTCTAATTTTTCTATTATCTGGTCTTTTAAGGCCTTGACGTCTTCTTCGGAGGTCATTTCTTCAAGCAGGAGTTTAAGTTCTGCGAAAATTTTATCAAGCGCGGCCTCAGCTTTTGCGTTTCGCTTGGTGATACTATTAAAATTGCTCGCAGTCAAATTAATCCTTCACGAAACCACGCTGTTTGCCTAGACGCCTTGAATATCGAGCATGAATGAGAAAAAGAATCAGTCTATTAATGAGATTACTTTGTCGATAAGCGTAGAAGCGCCAGAACTCGCAGCAAAGCTAACTGCATAGTGTCCGTACGGCAGCCTCATCGAAAAGATTTATTCCTTTAGGAGGAAAATTGTTCTGCTGCAGACCAGTCGCACGCATGAGCGCAGACTAGAGTGCTTATTGGATAACGAGCATAAGAAAACTTGCTTAAACCAAAAGAGTTAGGGTTACGAAGACACTACGTAGGACGAGTCAACGTAGGATAGTTAACATAAGGAAGCAACAATGTAGGATGTTTGAACATAACACGACGTAGGAAAATCTAAATCTATGGTTATTAAAATCGAATAAAAATCTTAATTTTTTAGTTATTTTCAGGCTGCAAGCAATAACGAGTGCTTCTTGATTATACTTTGCCTATTATATCCATATTGCATCGACATTAACTTTATCTTTCAAAGCGTACTTTCTTTGCTAAATTTAGAATCAGCAGATGGCAAGAACCAGGATAGTCGAGTGGAAATTGTATGGGGCCACCGCCGCGGGGAACCATTAATTGGTTATTTTCACATAAAATATTTTAAAGTGGCGGGAAAGTAAAAGGGTGCTTTGTGAATAAAATGTACATTTTCACAACAGATGCCATGAAAATAACCGGCTTTTAATAGAAATAAATCGCTTTTTCAAACACTGACCAGAAAATCAAAATTAAAAATGAAACTGTACTGAGAGAAAGCGCCAGGTTGAAAAGTTTTCGCAACTAACATGCTTTCAAACCATGCTGCTACAAAAAGTACTCTAATTCAATACGTATAAGTCCAGTTTACTGATTACGTAGTGCCTGGCCTTTTCGCTTGAATCAACGTACTGTTAAGTACACCCTATTCTGGCAATGAACTTGTTTTTGTCAATCCGCGAAATTTATTAGTCTACTAAATTTTCTGAGTAAGGCTGGTTGATAGAAATAAGTTCGGTAGTTTAGATGGAAAATGAGTGGACATAAATCTAATCTTTGACAATATCTCCAGAAAATGTTTATTTTCGCCATTGGCAACTTCACTACTGGAGTACTTTAAAGTGTTTTAGAACTTCTTCAAAAAAGAAGCATTTGCTAGTATAAAGCCGAAAGGAAATAACATTCATGGTCATATACAAGAGGGCGCCTAAGCAGCTCTTTCCGAAAGCAATGACATGGACTTTTACCATGATCCATCGAAATTTCAAAGTGAATGACAAAAAATGTTTTGTAGCAATTAGACACAAGCGAATCGAACATGCTAACCCTTTTTATCTTTCTAATACACGGGTCAACCTTACGCAGATAAAAATCTTACTTGGTCTCATTTTTCTAGCCTAAAATACCGTTGTTTAAAGTCGCCTCAGTCATTGCCTTACAAATAGTTGAAGTAGAATAATACAATGAAGTCTCCATCTTGCAGGAAACGTTTCTGCCCCGTTGAAGCATATTCCATTGGTTTCCAAGCCCAGTAGTCCAAACTTTTTTAGGGCTCAATACTTTGACGTTCTATTGATATAATTAATCTTACTGCAATTCTTACAAAGAGGCGGTCCGTCGGCGTAAAATGAAATCATTCGGACGCCTTCACTTATCAAGAGGTGTGAATCTAAACATTTTCATCATCAAAGTTTTTTTTAACCCCCCACTTTACCGTGCTAAGACCTGCGTGCTCATCGTAATGGCATTTCGTGATGGTGACATGTTATTTGAATCAGTAATCATGCGAGGTTCCGTGGGGGCGTGGATGAAAGCTCCAAATTGCAGTCTTCTTACTTACTCGATCTGAGCGTGACTTAAGATATTAGTCTTTTCGTTGTTTATTCTACCAGGAGGTTTTTGCGGTGGCATTGCGAGGACTGTTTCTATTTTTAGTGTGAATGAATCTTGTTTACAGTTCATGTACATAAATGTTAGCAATGAAGACATTTGACAGACAAGAATTTCACTTGGTCTGAGACGCAATGACCATGTATTTTTGTTTCTAATTATTATAGAGCTTTTAAATAAAACGAAATCGAGTAGCTTTGCAGAGAGCATGGAGAAATACTGTGACTTGTTCCAGTCAAAATATATGGCAATTATAGTTTGTGCAGGTACTGCTGATGGTTTCGTATAAAAGCATATAGATGTATTATATAGAAGTTGTCAGATAAAAGATTAAAAAATTTTTCCATAAGGCCTGTGCAGTTAAATGTTATTTGTAAGTGTTGAGTTGCTATAGTGAAGGATCTATGGATTGTCCCACTCAAACCATGTAGAATTCTATGCATGGACTTGCTAAGACGATGTATGTCTTCCCAGGGTTCTCATTTTCATCAGTATGTTGTGATGCTAGCTTTTATTGCACCTAACGATTTAGTAAAAAAATTTTTCAAATGCCGGATTCCAATTTGTTTTGGTTGAACTACAAATATTTATGGAGCTTGCAAAACCTGTATGTGGAAAGATATGTTTAACTTTAAAGCTAATTCTCACACAAGATATCCAAAATCTCTGCTAAAAGGCTTCACTGAGTTGCTACATTAGTTGAATTTTTTAGGGGAAATTTGTAGAAATAAATTCTTTCTGTTTATTTGTTAGTCTGATGTTCTTGTTTTAGGTGCTCATGCATGAATGCTTAAGTTTTTTATTTTTCTGCTTACTCTGCTGGCACTAAATTCATATATTTGTATGTTCCAGTACATATGGCGTTCTGATGTTAAAGATGGCTAGCTTTGGGCCCACATTTTTGTTTTCATTTTACCTCTATGTTCATGCAAGTATTAAAGGCTTGTCCAGCTGAATGTTGTTCTTAGTTGTGCACTCAATGTTAATGTACCTCTACTTGGCTTTTTTGTTGCTTTGTTTTTGGGTTGGTTAGACAAGTGATTGTATGTCAATATTAATGGGCATTAAATTGTATCTGGTTGAGCTGACTTGTTTTAGAGTTGGTTTTGAAAGAGTAAAATGTGTGTTGTGATTGGGATGCGTCAAACTTTCAATCCATATTTGCTATAATGCATTGAGTTACACAAGCTGCAAATCTATTCCAGAATTGTGGGTGTGTATCTTTGAGAAGGTATGAGATAGCTTGTGTATGTTGATAAACTTGTCTTTTTTACCGTTTGTTTATGTTTGTAAATAAGTTTATTACAGTTTTTTTAAATGGCATGTTGCTAATGTACATATTTGTGGTGCGCATGAGTTTTTTCTTATTTTCTGTGCATGTACATCTAAAACAAATGCACTTAGGTAAGTTTTCTTAGAGTGTAATTATTAAATATATAATTCTTTTTGCTGTTGTGAAGGTCATGTTTTTCTACGAATTTATTCATTTGGACCTATGCTGCATTAGGTAGAGAGAATTCAGAATGGCTGCTGAGATTAATTTCATGCCAGCGGAATCCTACCACCTTCTGTAAGGCACAGTTGGTGCCCCAGTTTCGTTGCTAATTTTATCTTGGTCTAGTTCCGAAATGCCGTCCGTTCCAGAGTAAGTTTTAGATTTTATTATGTTTATTACTTTAGGGAAGTATAGAATTGCAGCCAGATTTAAAGTTTGGATTAGGTATGGCGTGATTTTGGCACATACCAAAATTCGTGCTAGACCCGCTGGCCTGCTCTCGAACGGGTGATGCTTAGTCCATCTAGTGAGTGAAGTTCGGTGGATATCTTATTTTGTTTGGCAATCCTCATGATTCCTGAAAATGTAATAGTTATACGTGTGTGTTTGTTTGTGTGTTTGTGTGTGTGCATATTTATGCCTGATTTAAGCCGGTGTGCTGAGACTTTTTTTTGCCCCTTCGCAATAAATTCATGTCATGTTCTGTCTACAGAATTTGTAGGCTGAACAATTCATGTTATACTCAATTTTTATCATTACGCCCTGAGTTTGTACCTCGCCTTGGCGCCTGCTCTGTGCATTCGAATTTCGCCAAGTGTGTTTGGGTGTTGTGGAAATCCTTGTTCTTGTTGGTGGCCCATCTTTCTGCAAGTGTACGGAGTGAGTGCAAAGTTGACGTATAATCAGATGACGTTTCCTGTTTTAGTTCCGAAGGGGCTCTTGTCATCAGCGATCTGATGATCAAGCTTCGTTGTTGCCAAGTTGTTGGTATTCGACTGTACAACGCTGGGGCGTTTGACAGAAGCAAGGAGGTTTTCCTGAAGACGATCGATCAGTGCATGAGTGATGATTATGTCAAGTTTGTTCCAGACAAGATGTTAAAGGTTCTTCGCGGTTCGAGCGCTTTGACGGCGAAGGCAGGTGTTTCTGCGCGGGATGCCGCCTTTATGTTGCGCCGATCTGTCGACATCCTGTACGATCATTTCATGAACAAGTTTTGCGTAGGCGTCGACTTCTACCAGACCCGTTTGGCCATGCAAGACGTTGGAGAGCTTCTTAACAACGCCATGTTCCTCATGAAGGACGAAAGATTTGAAGAAGCGCGAAGAATTTACACCGATATTTCTAATGATCTACTCAAGAACTGGCAGCATATTTTGTCTCATGAAAGCCGGAGTATGCTCTCTAGCGGGTTAGCAGATGCCGAGAAAGCTCCAAGTTCTGAATACGCCTGTCAGACTCTTCGCAAATGTACGGAGCATTCGTACAACGAGACGCGCGTACCTGAAGAATACGTTAATACAGAGAGCCTATCTTGTGCACCAGTAGAGTCTGATGCAGTTAGCTTGTACGAGGAAGTCGTGCTAGTTGATTTTACGGACCGGTTTGTTGCCGACGACTGGGAAGTCCGTCCTTTCAGTGATCAGAGCATAAATGGAGAGAGTACTTGCTATTTTGTTGCACCAACAAGCGATAGACGCTTCGCTTTGTGGTATGGGTCTGTCTCAACTGTAAACTACGGGGGTTACGCTTCTTTCAAGATGATCCCGAAATTGCCGAGCGTTACGAAGATCTCCAAGATGACTGTTGGCGTCAAGATATGGGCGCGCAATAACTCGAACACGAACAGTTGTTTCAAAATGGCTTTGTATCCGAAGGCAGAGGGTCGATTCCATTGGGATTCGGATTTCAAGCTTTCGCTGAATGAGAGCTTTCAGGCAGTCTTTTTACCAATCAAGTCCTTCTGGCCAACGATTTTCGGTCACTCGTTAGGGCTTCCTGCTAAAAACGGGAATGTGGATGGAATATCCGTATTCGGAATGGTGATCGGGAGGACTTTAGCGAGCGGCAAGCCAAACGTGGATTTTAGAGAGGGAGAATACTCTTTGGCCGTGGAGAAGATCGTTCTCGTAAATTTAAGAGATCCCAAAAATATGTCCGCTGCGCAGAATGCGGATAGTGCGTAGGCTTGTGAACCCTGTATTGGGATGGGCATTCAATTCATGGTTGTTTATTTTCGCTCTTTTTTGTACATGTACTTGTGGCATTGCCATATTGGAACCGTTTCTTTGCTGCGGTAGGGTTGAGTGGTTTCTGGCTAGTGAATGGTGCTTGTTTGGGAGCTGGATAGTGTGGCTTTCTGTAGGCTCTAGCCAAGACCGCCGGTTTTAAATATTTTTTTGCTTCCCGGCTATTTATTTTATGTGGCTGTCGAATCTACTTGGTGTTGGATTTTTTTTTTCGAGTTGGGAAATTCGACGGAGTAGCTTTGGCGAAAGGAATGAGTGGTGCCGATTCTTATTTGGGGTTTGCAGTCGGCTGGAGTGTACCTCTTTAGTGGAAGCATTCACTACTTGTTCAAAAGTATTTACTTTACCGGTTTTTTACGAGTGCGTGGAGTTTGGAAATGAGATTTATCCTGCGTTTGTCTGGGTTGACTGGGCAATCGGCGAGACTCAATTTTATAACTGTATGCATCTCGCAATTATTGGAGTTTCATTTGTAGAAAGTGCGTCTATTTTCTTCTATATTCGAAATGACGAAGAAACCTTTTTGGATTCTATATTTCATAACCGATTGGATTGGACATAGCATGCAGACCCACCTAACATATTGCAAAGAAGAAAAAAAAAAGAAAATATTTGTGGAAACCTTGTTCTATTTTTCTTGCCATTGTCGATCCATGACTTGGTGTTGTGTGAATGTCGATTCATCCATACTGCATCATCCGCACAAAACTCAGGTAGGGATGATATAGACTATGGAAAATCGATGGATAAGTTTTTCAAAGCCGTTGATCATGTTCAAAAAGGCCAGTTCGCTAGCCAGCGTCCATAAAGCCGCACAGTTTCGAAGCGGGATAGACGTTACTGTGAAAAAAGGAAGATTTAAAGCCTATCGGAGACTTGTCGATCCAGGGTCCCCAAGCAAGATGCCATGGATTTCTACTTGTTAATAGAATAGCGAAAAAACAAAATGCTACGAAGCTTGACAATCAAGCAGAGGGAGTGAAAGAGTTTCATTCGCATCAAGACAACCTGACTATGGAAACGCTGGGCTTGAAAATATCTGCAGCTTCTAACCCTCGAAATACGAAAACTTTGTTAACGAGTCTCGAGGACCCCTTGCTTCCTCCTCCAATGTTTGCAACTTAATCGCGCACACTAATGGTTTTTAAGCACGCGAGTTCGTTAGAATTACACAGAAGACAATAAGACAATCTTTGATCAGAAGACGTAACCATTACCTAAAATTCACACATAGTTTTCTTACCATTTAACTTAGTTTTTTTCTCCAATTTAATTGCATCAAATAAAAGTTTAAGTCACATAGAACTTGCGTGACACGAATAATCCACTTCCAGGTTGTCCAGGTGATTCTACTTTCTATATGCCGCTTTAAATTCACCCTTAACCTAACTTATAACGGACTTACTTACGGGACTCAGGAATACGCAGAGAAGGTCTTCGAAAGAAATAAAAATCTGCACACATCACAAAATAATTCGAATTGCTCATTTACACCTTACGCGTTCCCCCAAGACACCCGATAGGAAGTTTCCAGAATTAGTATGTACAAAACTCATAGTAGAATTCATTCGTGTTCTGGTCTAGCCTCGGCACACTCTCAAAAACTACACTCTGGAGAGAGGACCGAAACTATATCATATTAGAAATCATAAGGTGACTAACCGGCGCATGAGCCACAAACGTCGCTTTGTATTATGTTCATACTCAGACCGCATTCACATGGTGGGACTGCAACTCAAAGGTAACATTCGGTCTATAGACAGGCAAAACAACCTGTATTGAGTAGCAAGGAAATCGATATTTAAAAAATCTTATTTGCATGACCTGTCCCAGAACTTAAAGAGTCTCTTATCCACCAAACTATAAGAAATGACGTAAAGAAAATGCATACCTTGCAGTTAGAGAAATATTGTAGCGGACAAAATATCGCGAGGGCACGCAAGTGTCCATTAGGGGAAGATAGAGTTTCGGCTAATAGCGAGCGCAAAAACAAAAACTCAAAGCTATTTCACGCAAACTTGCTGGAAGGAGTCGGTCAACGCTAACCACAATCCGTTTATTCAAGCAAGTCTATCCTATAGCAAATGATGGCAAGAATCAAACAGGCTTCACAGGCTTAACAAGTTCTCCATACTTGCGCGCAAAGAGCTGGCTTGTCAACCTGAGAAACTTATGACACGAGAGGTCCCCCAACTAAAGCCGAACACAGGAGCAAACTAGTGACAGCGGAAGAAAGGATCGAGCAGCTTTACATGAACGAACACTAACGCAGCTTGGCAGTTATAAACTCTTAATCACAAACTATATGCAAGGATATATTAAGAGGTTCTTCCTCCAAATGCACATCGTAACATCGAAGCGGAAAATTTAGAAAAATAGCCAACGCATGCAAGCAAGGACAAGAGAAGACGCACGGTAGTGAAGGCAAGTAAATACGAATTCAACGAGAAAATGAGATTATCGTTCAGAACGGCTAACAGAACTCCTATGCCAGAAAACCATTTAAAAAAAGGCCCAAACCTCGCCGTTGAGTGGTGAACGATGGCCATTCGCGACTCGTTTCAACACAGTGTTCAGCAATCGTGCAAGCAAGCTTGGGTAAAGCAAATCCATCGTTAAGCATCGCAACACATAACTAATATTGCAGCGATGCTGCAGCCACCCCCCCAAAAAAAAAGGAAAACGCATTTTCAGCAATCCAACCTATGTTGTCGACCATAACGGAGTGCGTCATCGCGTCGCTACTATGCTTGGTGGCTGCAACGTGAGAAAACATCTGCAGATGAAGGCAACGACAGCGCAATGAGCGACAGACGCTACAAGTCGGTCCACAGATAGATCGTCTTGCTCCTGTCACAGGATAGCAAACAAGAACCGGCCGGATGCCACGCCACGCCGATCACGGGACTCCTAAATAAAGAGAGAGACAGAACGTGACAGATCACGCTATCGCGCAATTCGCACAGATTTCAAAGCAACCTAACGCCGCAAAAGAACACTGACAAAATTTCAAATGTACAGCAGCGTGTTTCGAAACACTAGCTACAGATAGTGAGCACGAGATCAAGACGAGAAATTCATAAAGTTTTAATATAAATATATAGTAATTAATACTAATATATATATATATATATATATATATATATATATATATTAGTTAATACTATAATATAAATATATATTAATTAATACTAATATATATATATATACACAACATGAATTATATTATGATATAATATTAATTAGAATTATATATAATATTAAGGGTAACAGCGCCTGTGCCGAGGCTCGCAAAATTCATGACCACGTCAATGTGTCTAAAAACTTGGAGCCGACAGAGCTCAACAAGAGAATGCAGCATCCTGTTTCGCAAGCAAGATACAAAATCCGCCTTACTTGTGCTCGCGGAGAACTTTCTCCAGTTGATTAGTTTTCGTATTCCACACGTACAATCCTCCGTCCTGGGATCCACACATCACGTACTGAGAATCTGGACTATAGTCGGAATAAACTAGTTCAGATCAAGACATCTATCGTAAGCATGTCCCGAGAGAATAGAAAGCAAAAGAAAAGAAACGAGAAAATTAACCACATAAGACTGAACTCGGGAAGGCCCCATGGAAAGCGTCAGTTGACTTCATTATTTAAAGATCGTTCGTATGAGGCTTCAACACAGTTGCGACGGTTCAGTTAGCTGCTATTCAACCAAGATCGGGGTAGAATCGCATCGACAAGGCCAGATTCCACGAACGCCCTTCCGTTATGTGATCACGTAGAAGCAAATGCAGCTAAAACTAGACGAAATCCACCCCAGACCATACCTGAAACACGCCCGCGTGTAGTCGAAGGCTACTTTGAATCCTTCCGTTCTGAAAGAGGAAACCGCGAACAAAAGATGTATAGACAATAACGACTTCCGCGGGTAAAACAACCACTACCGCGCATGCGTGCATGCGCTAAACACTGGCTGTCAAAAACAATACCGCGCGGGATGCAGCGGTCACATGATCTCAATGCCTTCGCAGGCCTCCTGGACGCAAACATTCGCGCTTTTGCACGCTAGTTGACGGCGACACTTGTCATTTCCGTCACTCCAACACATGCACAACGGCTAAATTCGCGAAAACTATTGTACCTGTAAGTGGAGATAATCTGATTCCTTCTGAGGTCGATCAGCTTCAAAGAATCATCTCTTGTTGACGCTAACAAATAGCTCATGTCTGCATAAACAAGCGAACATACACACATCTAACACTCGATTCCGTAATACAACTTGTTAAGATATTTCATTTTCAAGGGAGATAAAATCGAGGCGTCAGCTCTAATTCCGGGGAAAAAAATCACCATGCACAATATCGGAAGAATCAAGGAAATCAGCAAAACCATGTAAGATCATTTTACAAAAAACATAGTCTCAATTAAAGAAATTGCGCATACAAAGCGGAAGCAAGTAGGTGGCCATCTCCGCTCGCTGATCTGATTATGGATATTTTCCAAACCATTCCATAAACACAAGAGCAAGGGAGGGAGTCGGGGTAGCAACTGTCTAATGGGCACATACAGCCACCCACTACTCACAATCATACGCACCTAACTACCTGCCTGCCCGCCCATCACAATCGTCAGGTCGCGATAAGCTTACCCTGAGATACGTCCAAAGATGTAACTTTCCCTTGAAGCTGAATCTCGTTGACGTCTTGATCAGACCTGTCAGCAATATAGTCACACACACTCTTACGCAAAGCCAGTTATCAATGAAAAGTAATAAAAAAATTATCCTACAAGCTGTCGGAAACTTTCATTTTCATTTTTAAGCCTACGGTCTACGTGAAAGCTACAGGTCATACGTATGTCTGCCCTTATTCTGCGAGGATCTGCAGTTGCCATGAGCGTATTGCAGTTAAGTCATGTGCATAAAAAATTACCTGATATCCCAGAACCTGATTTTCTTATCAAAGTGTCCACTAACTAGCGTTGTACTAAATGCAAGAACAGAGGCAAAATTTGAATCTTCATCAAGCACGCATACGACGCGCGACATTATCTACATTATAAGATCATATATCATATAAATATATATATACACATACATATGTACATATATACATACATACATATATACATATATACATACATACATACATATATACATGTATACATACATACATACATACCACCCGCGTCCCCAGGTGGTGGATAGGGGAATGGCCTTCAGATATGGAGGTTAGCTGCGATATAAGATGGCTCATGGCCTGTCGAATAAGCAGGCGTGGACCAGCAGCGGCAGAGTTAACAGAGGGTGGCGACATTCGATGGGTGGTGATATCCACTGTTGCAAATGACAACATACTCTGCGACGCAGCGAGTCTGAACCGCCACTTCAAACGCTCACAGCGTTTCGGGGTCACACGCAAAGTGGTCTTCTGTCATATTTGGAAGTTCCGGCAGGCCTCTGCAGCCGCGGGCGATGCCGATCATTTTGGAGTTCTCTCCGTGTCATTGGACTTTCTCGTCATCGGTCAAGCGGTGGACTGAGGACCGCGCACCCTCTTTCTACGTTAATTCTCTCATGCGCTTGAATTACACTGTTACTGCCTACATGCAACGTGGCAACAAGCGTCCCGTTGCTGCTCAAAAAAACAAAACAAACGAAAGCTGCTCTGAAGCTAGAGTATGCGCATCAGAGTTTGGTCTGCGAAGCCATCTTTACAAATACACAATAGCGGGAAAAGTGCAACGTCTTCGTCGTATTCGACGGACTATATATATATATATATATACTTACTGCGGTACGAGGAATGGTAGGCGGTTCGTGGTACGGTAAGCGGTACCCGATCTTGGTCGTGATCGCGGTCATGGTCTCCGGGGAGGGAAGAGGGAAGGCGCTTCATGCATGACTAAAAGGTACACTTTGTAATGGTGGCTGACAGGGTGGTCGACCGGGTGGTTGGCTTGTTGGACGTGACGGAATACGCCGCAAAAATCGTTTGTTTCTCTTCAAAGCGAGACTTGAACAAGGGATAAAATCATGGAAGAATCGAGAAAGACTCGAGACCAAGTATGCGCTTAAAATCTTGACCGCTCAGAAGCCGCTTTCGTTAATTGAATGAGTCACAGAATTAAGCAAGTTGAATTCCTACATAAAACTTCAGCCGCTCAAAAATGATAGCCCATCACTATCGGACAAAGAATACTCCGAAGAAAGCCTGATAAGATCTGGTCACCGAAGGAAGTCCTACAAGATCATCTTTCTATTTGCTTGCCTAATTATCTGCACCGAAGAAAAGCTTCTGGAGAGCTACCAAGACAAAAGAAAATATCAATTTAACTGAATCCGATACTCCGCAAGATGGCGGAACGCAGGAAAGACCGAAACGAAACCTACCCAGCAAGGTCACTAGTAACGACGTCATTGCAACTTGAACCAGCGAATATTGTCTTCGTGCCTACAAGAAGATAAAACCTTGCGGCTTACAAAAGCGCGTCGCAAATATTCTTAAAGTCTTAGTACACCATGTAGCTTTCTTGCAATGCGGATAAGCCACCATCATGAACTGGAGGAGCCATTTTGGCTAAAATCGTACAAGATATCTTCGCTTCATCACCGCACTACTACTGATATAAATAAATAAATAACTATATATATATATATATATATATATTGTTAACGATTGGGAACAAAGAATCCTTTAAGAACTTTACTTGTATACAGCCACATAATCAATGAGACCGTTCACAATACCAAAACACTAATCAGCCACGACCGCCAGAAATACTGCACTCAGTTTATACCTCACGAAAGGAATTTTTCAAAACTGCTACCAAAATCCAGCCACGCAGTAACAAACTCAATGCCAAATCCGCCAAACAGTAAACCTCAGCACATATTGCACACGAAAAATCAAGCGTCCTGTAAAAACAAAACGAACGTTGAACGTTCCGGAAAATAGACTCAACAGTCGAACAGTGAGCGAGCTTACAAGCTTTACTTCTGAGGTCCCAAATCTTCAAAGTCCGATCATGACTGCCAGAAACGACCTTGCTCGAATCTGCGCCGAGAAACTTGGCTGCCAGCACTTTCTCTGTGTGCCCCGTGAGAGCGTGCTACATGGAGGTGACCAGCGAAAGTCATTTAAACAGCGCAATAAGCTATGGATGCATAGAAGACACTAACGCGACGCCATAATATGCTAAATTATGCTGCAGCATACTTAAAATCCTTCTCCTGCAAACTTACTCGTGATTTACTAAATTGCGGTGTCTTCGACTATACAAAGGCTTTCATGAAGTTTTTCTACAACGGTGACTTAAGAAATGTTACGTTATATTCCTAGCTAGCTCGGTGAGGCTGCAAAAAACTTCTTCTAGTGAAGTTCAACAAGGTCAACTAAACTCTGACGCAGCTTCCTGCACGAAGGCGCTCTTACAATTTTTCTCTGCTAAGGCCATCTTTTAACTCAAATGCTAAATTTTTACTAATTCGCAATGGCGCTTACGGAGCTTTATCGCTTCGTGTCAGAATCAGAGAAAGATTCAGTTTTAATAGGACGAAATCTTTGTATTTCTTCAAGTAGATTCTAGTGACAACAGCTCCCTGTTCTTCTATGATCTTCTCTGTTCAAATGACATGACATCGACAAAAGCTTATCAAAGCGACACAAGCAAATCAGAAACTAGATTCTGATTTCCAACAGCTTCACAATTCGGGATACTTTTTAAGGGAGAGCGACGTCGTGGGCTACGGAAACGTTCCTTTTTTTTCCTTTTGCATTGTGGCTTTGACGTATCAAATTGCAGAGGTTCGTCCAGGCATCCGACCAAGCCCAAAATTAAGTACCGCATGGCAATAGCAGTCAGTGCAATAATGCTTGGAATTTTCCAGGAAGGCACAAATACCAAAGAACATGTCAAAGTCTCGTACTACGGTTAAAGTCGCAGGCACGCAACTCAAGCTGAACTCCGCAAATATCAACTGCATAGGAAAAGCCACGTAAAGCACATCCAAATTGCTATTACCCTATTACTTGTAAATACATTCCGCAAAGACGAAGTTTTTACAACTACTGTCCCTTAGGTGCTTCCATACATGCGAAGCCCTGCGTAAGTTTTGGCCAATCCTAGTGTTGATGTGTTTGGCTGCCTCACCAATGTTGCTCGCATTACACCCGCACAAGTAAACTTTAAAACAACACCACAAGAGATGCACGAAACAGATTTAAAGGAAAAGATAGCTATCATCAATACCTTTTAAATATGTATCAACAATGGCAAAATCCTTTGCTGTGTTACTGCACATAAAAAACAGTAATAAACAGTTTTTAATATCGTACTGCGCTAACTGTTTTAAACATCGTAAGTATTGCTCTGTTTTCGGTCTGTTATCGATCTGTTTTCTGAACTAAGGATTCAGTAGCCGTTGTTAGCTTACTATGCAGGTACGACGTCATGGAGTTACTAATAACATGTGTTCTAACCACTCCACGCTTCGGCAGCAAACGCACAGAACCTAGTGATGTTTCAATAAAGATTTATTCACATTCGCTTTTTTCAAACGTACTCTACGTGTTGATTTGATATCTACGCTAACGCACCAAAGGAATTCCTGAATTGTTGATACATCTCGTTAAGGTATTGTCGAAAAATTATTTTTCTCGTCGCTTAAATCCGGTTCCTACTTCTCTTCTAAAGATCGCATTCGCAAGAGTTCGAGATCTGGCAGAGCTTATAAGTTTACATGCGGGACGTAACGCTAGCAAGCGTATCCACGCTAAGATTGAAGAATATTTAGGTAAGAAAAAGACCTTGTATGCATGGAAACACCAAAGCGACAGTGATTGAAAGTAGAATAAGCTCCATTGCCTTCTTGCACAACGAACGCGCACTATAGTGATACCTAGATCAATGGAAATACTTACGCGTAATCGCTGGTCGCTAATAGCCCACACTCGACATGCGTGGTCGTTTGAAGCCGCCAAAATCAACTTCTCCTGCATAAACCAGAACACAGCCAGCGGGTAAGTGCCGAAACTGACTTCGCACATTTAAACCAAAACAGACAAAAAAGAATTTCCTGCAAACAAAGGCTGGTAATAATAATGAATGATTAAAATCGGCCCTGAAATCTAGACCTGACACAAGTGTCCTCACCTGCGCATCGAACCGCGCACACATGACCGACTGCCCTGAACCGTGCAGCGTAGCAACTTCAGAACATGAACCTAACGAAGGCGTAAAGCTTGGTAAAACAGCCAAAAAAGAAGCGATCTAAACAACAAAGAGCTAGTCTGAACAATCCGACTCATGCAACGGCCCACGCAGCGAAAATTAACTAAATAATATGACTAACTAAATAACTAAATATATACGACGGCACATACCAAAGCAAACAACCGGCCCAAAGCGAATACTTCCGATGAAGGTTTAGCAATAGTCCTTGCGGTCAAATCGAGGCCATTAACAACACCACCACCACCACCACTACCAACAACAAAAACAACAACAACAACAACAACAACAACAACCATGTGATTATTTACAAGAGATTCTTTCCGCGTACAACGCAAATGGCAATACTTAAGTGATTTTGGGGTAGGCTGCTAAAACTGTGACGATCTAGTGCAACTTGAGAGCTTATGTTCTCGTGAGACGGTGCTCTCGAGGTCTCCAGGGGTTTCGAGTTTTTAATGGGACTCCAAGCAGTTGCTAGGCCAGTTATGACTCCAACTAACGATCTCCGAGGAGTCTCTTGACCGGGACGAAACGTGCGTAAGGCTAGTCATTAGAAGAACAACAATAACAAGTTTATTTCTCCCAAATAGCATGCCATCTTCGCGCGTTAATGTTAATGGCAGGATCCAAGCAAATAATTCTGCCAACCAAAGCATAGATCATAAGCCCAAGTGGCGACTCTAAGGAAACGATTTCAATGCTCGCATTGACAAAGCGCTGCCAGTATCGACATTGTACGCCGTCACAACGAGGAGGGCACAAACTTGACAGGCTGTTATAATGAGTGCAAGCGAAAACAGCACGAACGCTCATACGAAGACTAAATCAATCACTAGATTCGTGTGCCAAGACAAATCACCAGCCCGAATGGGGTAAAAATCTATAACCCAAATACCAACATTAAGAGCAGCCAGAAAATATTTCTCATAAGGCGCGACTCAAGTTCAGCGTCTTACTTAAGTCATGGCCCTGTTCCAAGTGTTAATAGAGCCAAATGAGATCATTTTCAATATTTAATTGAAAAGAAAAAAAGCAGAAAGCTTACTGGTAGAGAATAAATAATGACCGAGATTTGACTTGGGTCAATAATCAAGTTCGAAAGTCGCCAACGCTCTCCAAGCTAGACACTGTAGTTGGTACTGAAGCGGTTGGCCACATCTAGCGACTCAAAAACATTAAATCTTCTCTTCCGAAGACAGGGAGTTTTCCTCGATGAACACCTTCCGAATAGGACCGAGAAATTTCGACCGAATGCCTATGCAACAAATCTGGGACTATTTATTGTTTTGGCTGGCGCAGCTGGACTCACGTATTAAGGATTAGGCTGTACCTGATAAATAGGGAATACTTTACACCTAAGCGACCACGCCTGCACTCGGTTTGGTTTGAAGCCTTTCTAACTGGAGCGCGCGCTATCAAAACGGCAACAAGAATATCTCTAACCAATGTGCAAGCGAGGCAAGCTTTAACCGCAAAGTGGCAACAGCACACGACAGGCCAGTAGTTACAACATCTAAGCGACTTGCCTCTACCAAGTTCCCACACTTTCACTTTTCGGTCCGAGCCACCCGTGACGAAGTACCTTCCCGACCCACTAAATCTGATCGAGGTAACTTCCCCGTCGTGTGCGTCTTGGTACGACGCCGAGAACTAGAACGATAATGCGGAAAGCCACCAACGGCATTACACCAACTCCCTTCATCTTTGGACAAATTTGGAAACCAACCAAAAAATAACAGGACAACGGTGAAGACCACCCGTCAATTATACGCAATGTGTAGGTTGAAATACAGCAGCCGCCCGATTCATAAAGTACTCAACTCCAGAAATCAATAGCCTGCAAACAAGCACAGCGGATGACAAGAGATTTTCCCAAAAGCAAACCACAGAAGGATGGACACGATTGCAAGCATATACATACCACTTGTCGCGCACGGTCCGGCACAGACGTAACACAGTGGACAATAGGTGGCGCAGGACCAGGAAGGTCGAAAAGTGGAGCAGTTCCATTCGATTGCGACCAGTTGAAACTCGCAGATCGACTACACACGAAGAAGAACAAATGACAGAAGTATTTCTAAATGATATTTAGTTTACGACACTCTTCACATCCACAGGACAACGCATCATCATACTGACGAATACCGACCTAGAGAAATTCATAAACAAAGGAACATATATATATATATATATATATATATATATAT
>QQSS02212504.1:0-11304 GCA_003687565.2 Craspedacusta sowerbii
TGTGCAATGCCAATTATACTGCATAAGGGATGTGCCACTGCATTTAATATGGGAGTACTTTTCGCATTTTACACAGCATATGGTCTTAAGGTGATTAGGAATGAAGCGCTTGCAGGACCCACATTTGTCTATAGCTTTTAGTTTCATTGGGCTGGTGTCAATTAAAGAAGTGCACCGTTGGTGCTAAAAAGTTACGAAATAAAACTGCTCAAATATAAAGGCTAAATACAGTAAGCAGGAAACACGCGACTTCCACAATAATCAAGCAAAGAAGAATAACCAGGTAAACAAAATAAACCCAGAACGGGAACAGGGGGAACAGGGGAGTATTTATGCAAGAATGTCAATGGTCTAGATTGGGATTTGCACAAGGTCTTTTATGCATGCTTTAAGAAAAAAAAGAAAATAAAGGCAACCCCAGGGAGGCTGAACCTTCACCACAACTCCCGCTACCTCTCGCAACCAGCTGTAGCTGCCATTATGCTACGCAGCCATACCGCCGTCGGGTAAAATAAACAATAAGAAACGCTCTCCAAGGACAAGTACTTTGGCTCACAAGTAGGGTTGCTTTATGCAGAGCTAGTAGCAGCAAGAAAGAGGAATAAAAATTGTACCAATAAGAAGAAATCAGCTTACGAGCTACGCGAAAAGACCTTCAAGATCCTCGATAGAAGAGATTTTATGAAATCTCTGGGCAACCTTAGCAGTAACGACACAATTGATGTCCTGACCACGCTTTAAGAGCTTGACTGTATTTTGGAGGACGCTGACATGGCCCTCCAAGCTTTCAATTTTTTTTGCTGCATGTGATCATGTCGATAAGGCTGCTCAGATCGTCCTTGGTCACCATATTTGATCTTATTTCGTCTACGGCAGACAACATCAGCTTAATTTTTTCGGTAGCCATAGTTATCTATCGTTTGTTCGAATAGTATTAACTAAAATTTAAACTAACTGCGGGCCGAGGCACTTGAAATAACTTCGCTCGAGTAATAAATTATTAAAATAAGAATCTCATAATTACTGCACAGGCATCAGATGATCATCGATGTTAAAGATTCATTGAGATTCCTCCTCCAGTTCCCTCCCGGTTTACTGGTATCAAAGACACGCGGCTTGCTCGATGGCAACCATCTTGGAAAAAAAAGACTCTTACCTTGTAAGAGTCTTAAGTACATGTAATCGGTCATAGGAGAAACTTTTGCAAAACTAGTCATCTCACTAGTAGTTGGTTATTATTTACAATCCACGGCACTGCCTTTTAGGAAAACACACACACAAACACATACACAAGCACAGATGTCGAAGGCGTCAGTTGGTGATTGCTGAACATCTATTGAAGAAGGTCCTAAGCAGCTCGCTGTTCCTGAACTTCTTCATATTTGTAGCTAGTAGGCGTTTTACGTTACAGTTTGATTTGTATTCATGCTGTGCTGTGCTGGGGTCATGCTTACTGTGGCGACTTGTGCAGTACTGTATCGTGCGCCCACATAATCAAGGAAACCTTAGTTTTTTGATGGTGCAGTAACTCTTTGTCTCTTGTTGGATATCGTCGCCATAATAGATCGAGTGTATGTGCATAATGAGTGCGGCGTTGGGATACTTACTAGGGTTTTTAAATGCTTTGTATATCTTAGATTGGCGTTGTTCTGTACGATAAGAGTGGTCACCTTGCGCTGCCTGTTGCATGCCGCGAGAACTCGGTTATGCAAGCAACTCCATCGGTTTTAAAAGAGATCGAAGACTTTGTTTCCAGCCGACTGGTGGTCTCCAGAATCGCAGGTATTTGTTATGTAGGATGGCTTGCTCTCTTTTTGAGGTACTTTGTTAAGGCAGGCCTCCCGATAATTCTCTCTGCATTCTTGGCGCCAGATTTTACATGGGCTAGTTTTCTTGCTCTCATTAGTATGATCATATTATATTTCCAAATTTAGATGTGCGTGGTACTTGCACAATGCTTTTTTTGATGTTCTTAAATGGTTACGAAGTTGTTTGATTGTTTACTTGATTTGATAAAGCGAAAGGTTGGGTTGTTGCTTTAGAGGCTGAGCAGTATTTTTCCCCCGTGCCGAATACCTTAAGCTATTCTCTTTTTTTTGCTAGAGATGCTTCTCGACGTTTAGTCGTTGATCAGGTGCTTCAGGCAAACGGATGTAGAAGGAGACCTTAGGCAAACCTTTTGATAGCTTTCGATGATTGTAACACGGAGCGATCATCTTTGCGATTGCTTAATAGGAAGGAAACGTTATTAAAAGGCCTTCTGATAGTTTTTAATGTTGACGACGCGATGTGAACGAATGCATAAGAAGATCACGTAAACGCGTACGTGCTGCTTTCGCGAATGTGCTTTCGCGAAGATAGTTACCCTATCCCATCCAGCCACGTCATCATGCAAAAAAATCTGCTTGTTTTCATGTAAGCCTGTGTGCATCGAGTCAGACTGACTTTTAGTGTATAACAACAAGTCGCAGAATGCTAGGTCAGAGTCATTTATCCTGGATGCTGAATGTCAATAAATTAACGACTAAGTAATTGTGGGTGCGATCTGAAAGCAATCGTTCAGATCTAGGTGAGTGATGCGAGCTGCTGCATGAAGGCGACAGAGCGGAGCCCAAAACTATGCAGCAATCATGGCTGCTTGCTACGTTCCACGTCGATGTTGCAGTCGTCTGCCACGTACGTACACATGCTCAAAATTAGTCAGCATCTTCACCATCATGTTCGGTCTTGGTTTAAGCAGAACTTTGAAAGCCGCCCCTTGATGCAGGAGTCGTTCGAGTCGAGCTCACCTTGTAGAACCACCGCACCATGTCATATGTGGGATCACACCTTGAAAAGTTCGCGTAGAAAACTCGCTTGTGTCGTTTCTAGCAGATGCTCGCGAATGGCTGACGATATGAAGGAGGGAGAAGTGCTCCTGCTTTTCTAGAAGAAGCAACGATTAACGACGAAATTTTGGGTTTTGTAGGCCACTGCGTTGATTTTACCGCAGCCTTCCTACAACATCATTCATGAGTTCTGTCATAATCACTCCTTTAATTTTCTATAGTTTCTCTGCGCCTGCTAGTGCAGTTTAAAGAGACACAGTTTGTATATTTATGCCTTTATATATTGTATATATGTATGTATGTTATACATGGTTATGCTCAGTGGTAAGGCATATGCTAACTGGGAAGCTCCCTAAATGGTATTGTGCATGGGATATCTTATCCATTTAGTAGTAGTGAGGCTCTTGCTTGGTTATGAATCATCAAATCAGGAGGTGTCATTGCGCATTGTTTGCACTCGGAATTCCAACTGAGAGTTTTGTGCGTTGTTTGCTAACAGGCAAGTGGACAGTCTGTCTATGCGGTCTATCTTCTTTGGCAAAGATTGTATAGACTGATTTCTGCTAGCGAGGATTGACCATGCGCGCGTGGCTTTGTGATTGAAGGAGTTAAATTTGACTTTTCTTTCAGGTGTTTTCAACTTCATTGGCGCCATCCGAAATGCATTCTCCATTTTCACAACAAATTCAAAAGGTAGGAATGAAAGAAACGTACCGTCTTCTAACCTATTAATTGATGTTAGGTCAAGCGACTGCTTCGAAATCTTCAATTTCTTAGTATTTAGTGATCTTGTACACGCCTGTCGTACTTGCAGTTTTTTCACTGACCTAACGTCTTGCAGTGTCGCTTTAATCGGCAATCCAGGGAGGTTCTTATGAGTTATGGTGAAAGTTATAAAGTGATGTGATGATGTGGTTTCATTGGAAACGCATTTCCTTACTTCTTTGTTTCATGCACAATTCGTGCTCGCGTCAACATATTGTCTTTACGGATCTTGTTGGAACGTTCAGTGATTTGCTGATTTTTGGTTTCGTTCCCTAAGCACAGCGGTGCGTTGTCACATGTAAATCGTCCCATGCCTTTCTTTTTGCCTTTACAATCTTTAATCCTGTAATCTGTATTATTATTTTTATTCTATTATTATTATAATTATTATTATTATTATTATTATTATTATTCCTTTGTAAATTGTGGATTATCTTTGTGATCATTAGTTAGTATAAGCAATAAATGCATTGCTGGTTTTATCCAATCGTAATTTTTAGCTGAAAAATGTGTGGTTCTTATTACCGCTGACCGGTGTAACGTTTCCATGGATTCCATAAATAATGCAGCAAACAGTTCTAACGCAAGCATGCATGTCATGGCTGTTGGAGGTGAGGTTTTCCTTTTTTTGGTATCAAATGCTGTTGCTCTAATTTCCTACGCCTTATTACCACGGATGCTTCTTTCGGAGTTTTGTATCAAATGGAATGGATGGCCATTTTAAATCTGCATAGCGTTTTCACATCGGTTGTCTGCACCATCGGAACTAGCCATTATATGCTTGTTTTGCCGTGGTAGCCTGAAGCTAATATAATGCTCCCGCATCTGCTTTATCGCTTAAGTCAATGCACTTGCTTGATTTGCTTGCACAGATGTTGAGTTGGCGAATGATGTGCGCCTTTCCTGGAGTGGTGTGGAAAGTGGAGAGGTAAGAATGTTTACTACAATAATGCCTGCTTTCTTGCATTATCAATTTTCAGGACGACCATAGATTCGTGATGAAATTTATGGAATAGATACTTATCAGTTCCATTTGGTGTTACAAATGTGCTTGTCACCCTGTTGTGATGACTGAATAGGAGACTGGATCTGGTGACTGCAATGTGATCGAAAGCTGACTGTTTAATCCAGAATTTTCTGGATCGGCCTGTGGTAATATTTCACTAAGCAGTTTGTTTCATTTCAATTAACCTTGACTATCTTGACTATCTTAAAATGATGAATGCGATGAGATTTATCATTTAGACAGGCAACAAATGCATCCAGATCAATGAAGGTGGTCTAATTGACTTTCCTGGCTACTTGCATCAGTTATGGCCTCCCGAGGAAGGTCTAAAACTAACCTTGCCCTATGCAGACTGGCGCGTTTTCGGTTCGTATTTGTTTTGGTGCTTGTAGTAATCGGGGCATTCAAAAGTTTATTTATGGACTTACTGTTGATCTTACCCTTGTTGAAAACTTGGAACACAATGAAACTTGCGCGTGGCAATTGTATTGATGATAAGTTTAGACCCGGGCTTGCTGCTGGTTCCAGTGGATTCTCGTTTAAGTCTGATTTTACCAGAAGCTAGTTCGTTTGTTGTGTTCATAATTGTTTTAATAAAGTAGGTTGTTTGTGTAATTTTCTTTGAAGGGAATATTCTGGGGTTGAGTGAGCCCTGCTTTGATCGTGGGAAATTCATTGGGGTGGCTGGATTTTCTGTGGTAGCGTCCGAGTATTTTTCCGTACCGTCGGAACTTCCGATCTCGAGCGAGTCATACTACTTTTTGATCGACTCGAACGGTAAGCCTCCTCGTTTTCTGCTATTTAAGATCATGATTTTACTGATTTTACATCTGATTTTTTTCTCTTCACGTTTTAAGATTATTCTTTTTGATCATATCGAAGATTTTTATGACTAAAGCCCTTTTGTGCAATTATGCGGAATCATGCGAGTCAGTGGTTTCTCTTGACGCGTGTCTCTGTTACTCGTCATCTCCGAGAGGCGCAATTGACTCTAAAAATTACTTCACGTATCACCTCAACCAGGCAGGTGCAAGGAATTTCCGTTCATAATTTCTGTTGTTGTGTTTGTGGGGTTTTTGTGATGCTGCGTTCATGAAGGCCCCAGTCCTTCGCCAGTGTAACATGGAGCCCGATGACCATTAGCGATTTTGTTAATGGGTTTGTTGATTTATAGTTGTTAAATGTTCAGTTGAGTATCGCTTTGGATATTTGCTAGAAGGAATTGAAAGATATCCAGGAATTGAAAAACTTGGTGGTAATTACTGTGCTTCGAGTTTATGGTGTTTGGGAGCGTCAACGTTAGTGGATGTTTTGAAAAAGAGGATGTCCTGTAGAACAAAGTGCCATTTCCAGTAGGTTTGCTCTAGAGTGGCAGCTTTCCGACTAAAGGTTTTTGTGTGCAGTATTGCGTCCGCTATACTTAACAGTTAAGTAAAAATCGTCAAATTTTATCTTGTAGGCATTGCTTTCTACCATCCTATGCTGGCGTATCCAACAGATGTGAACAAACAAGCAATGGCGGTTCACATAACAAGTCTGGAAACGTCACCCGAGTTTAAAGAAATTGCTCATATAATAAGGTAGAGATGTCTTTCTGCCTTCGTATCCACCCCGAATGTTGCAAAGCTGAGCTGGAGGAGTTCTTTTGAAGTTAGAGCTTTGCAATCGTTAGCCTTTCAAAGTATTCTTGAATGAACGCTCTGTGAGTAGTGCGTCTTGTACTTGCACGGAGGCAACTGAGTCTGGCTGGTGATGTACTGTCGCTTGGTTTTAGTACTTGTAAAAATTCGTATGTGCTTGGGACTTGCTGTCTGTAAGGGTGCAAAATTGATAGATAATTATTTTAAATTTTGTTAGTATTAAATATTAAGCGTTGTTACAAATTACGATCCCTAAGTGATACAATGTCCGCTTAATTGATGGTTTGGCTCCGCAGAAGATCTTAGAAGTCTTTGGCCTGATGTGTGTATCGTTGTCGGGACATACATTGTACTTTTTCATTTCATTATCTGTCATGAGAATATGTTTTATCCATTTAGTCGTCAGCATTCTGAGAACAGCCAGGGAGATATCAAAATGAGGAGCATTCTTGCGAACGTATCCTTAGCAAGAGGACACAGTCTGAATGACGGATCCAAACTGGAGGAACGTGTCGTCACCTACATGTGGCAAAGGGTAGGACTAGTTTTCTAGCAATTCACTAACATATTGTTGTAAGGCTTTGCTGTCTTCTTGCTCTGCTGTGGTTTTGCTGGCAGCGTCGAAATCTCCGAGAAAGTTATTAACTTTGCCCTGTTTATGCTGTCCTATCTAAGTTGCTTCGGTGATGGTGTTAGACTGAGCTTCCGTGGGTTAATATCGCATGGCGTTCTTTCCGACTCAATGTTTGCGGGTGGTTTCTCTGAGCACGAAGATTTGCCTATCTACCTTTTTCTAGTCATTTGCCGATACAAGATAAAAATATATATTGTGAAAGACTATTTTTGTACTGATACGTTTAGTGTGCGCTTAGGAAGACTTTTGATACCTCAAAAGAAATCTTTTCCGATAGAACTGTAGCTATAGCGAGTCATAAGATACGGGTGGTCAGTAATGTCTTGATCCAGATAAGGCCACAAGCATCATCCAAAGCAAACTCCAGATGTGTCGGAAGCGCCGCCTTGCGTTTTGCTCGCCTCTTGTTCTTAATACTTGCAGATTGCTTTTATATCTTTGTGGCACTTCAATAGAGCGATTCCTTCGTAGGTTGGCACGTTTAACTTCACCGTGGTGCTGGTAGTTCCGGGCAACCTCACCAGCAACCAGCAGCAGGCTCACGTCATCCGATTTAACGATCTGTCTCCCAGCCCTGGCACCACCGCACCCCTGTATTATCAACTGAACTTGTACGAAGCGTCTGAACTTCCCACGCTTTGCGTCCTGGGCAATACAGTTGCAGTTGGAAGTTGGTTATTATTTGATCACGTGTTTTATGCGTGCGCATTAGCTCTGGGTTTTACTGCAGTTTTCCAAAGCAATTGAGTTTTGACCTATGATGCTTAGCTCCAAGGATTTGCGATATGGTTAGCTAGAAAGCATGAAAATTTGTTTGACTTTGAGGGCTAATTTCTTTCCCAATTCTATTACAACAACAACAACAACAAAAATTTTATTTCTCCCGGAAAATCAGGCGAAAATACTACTCGTACATGATAAGCATAAAGGAAGATTCTTCTTAGCAGAGCTAGTGAGTTGAAGATCTCCCCAACACTTCATTACTTGTAGATACTAACACAATCTACAAAAATAGAAAAGGTTTTCACAAGCATGAGTCGAGAAGTTTGAGGAGAAGCAGGTTTTATCGCGAGAGCGTTGTAGCAATGCTAAGAATTGAGAGAATAAGGATCGAGCTGTCTCTTCAATTGTGACTTGCCTATATTAAGGTCTATGTCTAAATCGATAAACCTGTTGAGGATATTAGGACCAACAAACGTCAAGGATCTGTCTCCGTATTTAACGGTGTACGTCATGGGAGTGTGAACCTTTTGTTTGCAAACATTTCTTGTAGCTCTTGGAGCTTCTCTTATGGACAGAGGGGACTAAAGTGAATATGGCAAGGTGCCATTATTCCAGTCGTACATGAAAAGACATATGTGAAGTTCGATTATTTATTCAACTTTAAGTATTTGCAACTGCGCAAATGGGTCAGAGGTCGGGTCATGAAAGCCCGAGAAGGTAATGATTCGCAGATGTCTTTTTCGTATACGATATACGTTCCTGAACACTTATTCGCAAAACCCCGAACTAGGCATCCATACGAGAGGTGTCCCTGAAAGGCTCAAGTATACGGTTTTAAGAGTTTTTAGCGGCTCAAAGTGTCAAATCTTTGATAAGAGTGCAGAAGTTTTGGTGAACTTCTTATAACTTCGGCAATCTGGGATTTCCAGGGCAAGGAGGTATCGATTAATATCCAGAGCTTTGTGGAATCAGCCGCGTCAATCTTCACGAATTGCTTGCGGTCTTTTAGAGAAGAAGCAAACAGTCACCTACGTGACCTCTAATGCCGTCGTGTTTAAGTTTCTTAACGAGAATGTGGTGACTGACGGTATCAAAGTACTCTAGCAAATTTATCTCCATCCAGAACCTGACGTTCTCAACCAGACTGCCCAAGGGCATGGCTCGTTGAGTGCTTCGTCGAAACTCAAACTGTAAATCAAAAGCTAATTTCTTCTTCTTCAGGTACGAGTACAGATGAGAATGCATTGCTTTCTCGAACACTTAACTAATATTTCGAAGTAGTGATATAGGTCGTTAGAACACAATTCCGAGCAACCAGATTGATATACTGCGATAGCCCTTGCTAGCTTCATGCAGAATGGAAAGCAAGCTAGCGAGAATGACTTGTTAATAATAGGCGATAGGGGTGCGAAATCATAGCACTGCCTATTTTTAATAATTGAGTAGGAATGCTATTTGGCCCTGATACTTTTGAAGTTTAGAGGCTTTCAATGATCTTAGATACGTCAATGGCCGTCGTATTAGAAAGAAAAGTACTGTTTCTCACGTTGCCTTTCAAGTAGTAGCTGAAGTCATGCTTGACAGTCGGTACTTTGCTATCGAGTCTCTTACTGATTGCTAAAAATTATTCATTTGAAGAATTCGCTGTGTCCTTCGGGCGCGAAATGTCATGACCATTTGATGTGATTCTATTAGGTCTAAACTGAGATTTTATTCGCGAGGTTCGGATTATGGACTAGACCCCATCTCAAGTCCTTTTCATATTAACGCTATTTTGTTGTAAATAGTCACGGAAATGCATTATTTTGCTTTTTCTCACACGCAAGACTGTTAAATTTTCGATACCTTTTATAAAGCGATTACGTGTGTTCCTTAAGGTCACGATTTGTCCCATTCAAGAATCGTCTATAGTTGCGGTCTCTTTTAGACATCGATTTAAGTCCAACGAGAGTAGTCCTGTGCGTTTGCTGAAGGCTTAGTTTTTTACCGGTTAATCGATGCCGGAGCCGTTACGTCAACGGCATCAGTACATTTTTATGAAGGCACTCATACGCACCAACGCACCACGTTTTCTTAGCTATGCACGACCAACAAGTCTTGTAACTTCCTCCAGGAATGTAATCTAACATTTTTTAGAACTCGAAATCGAAGAAGTTCTTTCTTAAGCTTTCTTGCCTTGACTGAAGCACGAAGCGCAAATCTAGCTGTGATGCGTTCATAATTACATTGAGCTAAGATAAAAAAGGAACCGAATTGAAAATAGCCCATAGAGGATGACAAGCGGACGATTAAGTTGATTTGCCGTAAAGGAAAGCGTTGGCATCCTATTGGTGTGGCTACGAAAAAACCGAGAGCGTAAGAAAATAATTTGGGCCTTGTGTGATAGTTTGTCCGTTTTTTGCCCCAAGCGGGGTTCAATACTTACCTATATACTTTATCTTTGCGAGGTTGATATTATGCGAAGACGAGGTGTTAATCTGTGGAAATGCAGTTATGGGGGAACTTGTCCTTAAGTGCCCTGAGAGTTCATAGGTCGGAAGGATTTTCGCGTCCCTCTGAAATTTATCTTTTCCTCTCGTATCCGCCAATAAGATTCAAATCGACTGGCAAACAAGCACCCGCCAGCCTATTCAGCTGTTAGAAATCCTGCGTAAAATCTGACGTTCTATCTATCTCTATTTATCATCATCTCCATCTTATTCTATCTATCTATCTATCTATCTATCTATCTATCTATCTATCTATCTATCTGTCTATCTTTTCATGTTATACATAAACATAGTCTCGTACATTATGACCATCGCAAACCATGTTTCGCTTAAAGTAAGCTCTTCAAAATTTGATGCGTGGAGATAATCAATGTCCATGACTTTAAATTTTCACTGGACTTATTTAGACGTCTTGAGAAGCTTTTCACTGTAAGATGTGGCATTTTGTTTTTTTTAAATCGAGAAGGACTTTAGCAAGATGCCGTGCTTCCACTTCTTAGATCGTTCAAGCGTGAAGCTAGCTCCCGACAAGTTCAAGCGTCCTTCTCTCGCCATGTCATCGAAGGAGTCTAAATTGCGGGAGCAGCTGATTCTCTATTTTCAAGATAAGAACAATCCGCCACCCACGCATCTGCTTTTGGTAAGTGTTAAATTCATTGCTAAAGATCAGCTACCGTTTGGTTGTTTAGGTGTTTCTTTGCGATTGGGAATAAGCGATTTGACGTTACTGTTGCTCTGCCTTTTGTCAGGTTGAGGTCTTTACATCAGACACTCGCAAGTGCATGTGATTTGAAGTGAAGTATGTTTGCGATAAATAAAAAAAATTCTCCGATGGTATCTTATTTCTCTATCGTAAAACTGGAAACCACTTGCAATCACAATGCGACTGTTTGTTTGCTGCTCAATATTTAGCGAACCGCTTTATTTTCGAGCACAAAATATGGGATTGATTGAACCATCCTGACGGTTTACTTTGCCCATTAAAGTTTGGTGTAATGGCTTTGGACTCTTGTCTCCTTATAGTCAAGCGATTGCGTTCAGTCTGTTCGAAATTACGTCATTGCTTCGGACATAATGGATAACTTCTGGTCCAATGGATACTCTGACGAAAGATTTAATGTTATCTGGAGGTGAGTCTCCGGATATATATATATATATATATATATATATATATATATATATATATATATATATATATATATATATATATATATGTAGA
>QQSS02212515.1:0-11302 GCA_003687565.2 Craspedacusta sowerbii
ATGTATGTATGTATGTATGTATGTATGTATGTATGTATGTATGTATGTATGTATGTATGTATGTATGTATGTATGCTGTTTTGCATGCAATTTTATTCTTTTTTCCTCTTAAAATCCATTGCCCTTCAAAATAATGCAGGTTGATAATGAGACACCCACCCATAGTCCATTGCACTGGTCATGTACATTGGGTGCTGCTGCTTGGCGCCGTAACCTTTGAAGGAGTCTGAAATAAAACATCATAAACCAACGCTAACGGAGATGCAGATGCTCGCCAGGGCAATCGTGCAAAACTGAAAAACAAGATTTATTAGCAATGGTTTTGTTTTGGCTTATGATTCAATATGATAGAATTACATAATTATATATATATATATATATATATATATACATATATATATATATATGCACGTGCATGTTAATGTACATCTAATTTCCTGCTCAAGGTATTGCAATTGCCCAGGAGAAGATTGTTGTTACGACATCGATTTGGAGCTATAACACGTAGCCCAGGTCACAGTCCAGGTGGCATTCTCAAGGAAACAGGCGATGGCTTTACGTTCCTCTGGCAGGATCGTAAGACCGATAAATTTCGGTAGTCTGGAGCAGGTTTGACAGTACCCTCGTCGGCGACTCTGGGGTTAATTGGAAGATGGCTCTTTCGTGTAAAGAGTATGTTAAGGCGTCATTCTTTGGTGCTCCTTGAGAGATTTCCCGCATTAAACCATCTGGTGGTAATACAATCTTGGTGGGCGACTTCAAAGCTGTAGTTTGAGGTGAACACGAGCCAAGAGTATATTTCGGAAAGGACGGAACTGGAAAACAAGCAGCTATGGCTAACTCTTCGCGAGTTTTGCACTAAATCTGACCTGCATAGACGCAAGCACGCATTTTCTGTACAAACCTCAACATCTCCCATTTAGGATACAACATAGATCAAAGCACTGGCATCTCAGTCTCTATGCGATGACTCGTGGCATGATAGCCAAGTTGTCCACGATATCCGGAGCATGGAGGGTGCTAATAAAGTACTATTCATACTTTTGTGGTAGGAGCCGACACAAATAATTGGAAAACATATTAATTAGAGATATTGTTACTCATAAGGCATAGGTTTACGAGAGTCGTGCAGAAACCATCCCGTCATTTAAGTTCATCGGCAAGCGGGATAGCCTTAGTCTTACTTCTATAGTAGACAGCCCTGCCAGTGCGGTTTCCGTCAGAATGGCAGATCTGACTTCCCATTCAAGTGTCAAGCCAAACTCTTATGAGCAGCAAATTTTATCTTATTTTGTTGAGTACGTAACAAAGGCTTTTCACAGTGTCAAAAGGGATACTCTGTGGCATTTAAAACGTTTCGATTGTATTGACCACTTTGTCTCCATCTTGCAGGCGTATAATTATGGTACGGAAGTTAAAGTCAAAAACGGAGATTTTAATTCGAATACTTTGAGGTCAAGTGTGATGCAAAGCAAGGCCCTCTTATAGCCCGTATACCTTTTCTGCATATTTTTGCATCCTGCCTATATTGCACGCATTTTAATATTGCTACTTCAAGGAGAACATTAAGTACACAGCGACATTTAAGCTTTCCAACATACAACACTCTGCAAAGTCCGCGAAATTATCTGCAAACTTTGGACTTATCTCCAACAGTCTTCAAGACATGCAAACCTTAATGACTTTCCGCCTCACAGCGGTTAACTTTCAACCCCTCCCAAGGGCGCATAACAAGAAACCATGCATGTATGTTGATGGTGTGAATGGCAAGTTGTGACAGAAGAGGAAACGTTGAATTACTTAGGTACCATTATAAATAAACAGTTTTTTTGATGAAGAAATCAGTTCAATCAAAAAGTGCTTCTGATGCGTTTCAGATTTGACCGTGTAGAGAGCAGCGCATCCGTAAAACATTCGGTATGAAATTCGGCATTCAAAAGCTTTCAACGCACTGAACACGTCATTCAGGCCAAAGACTTCCTCCTTCACACATTCGAGGTCCGTAGACAAAACCACGCATATTGCAGACCCGAAACGATCCTGGAAAGATGGCAGGAGCACTTGGATGACCAGTTCCATGTCCTTTATTAAATAATATGACAGTAATTGGAAAGTCTGCCTCGACGAGAAATTAATCTACCGAATAGGTTTGATTTCCTTGAATTAATCACGTCTTGCATCAAAAAGACTTAAAAGGAAGAAAGCACATACCGTGAAAAGATATGCAGCAATTAAGGAGTCTCATTTTTTTTACAGGCGCAGGTCGTAGGCATACTGCTATCCTCAACAAGACTAAAGCAACTTTTACTCCACCACCAGGAGACCCACAAAAATTGAGAGGAATTTTTGTTTACTGCTGGATGTGGATGATGCGTTTGCATGTCTGGGGGCGCATACTGTTACGTGGAGAAAGTTTTTGGATTAAGCCGGCATCAGCTATTGTCGCGAAACTCAAGAAGGGAGTATGGGGTCAACGGCAGTTTCCCAAATTAAGCAAAGGCGGCTGTGTAAAAAAGTTGCATACTTAGTATCGTACTCGTCTGAGGCATGGATTACCCATGAAAGATCCATTTAACTACTCAAACACCTGCAAAAATAATGCATGAGAATCATACTGGAATCAAGTGGCAAACACTGATGATGAAGACCGTTAGTTTTTAAAACTATGGAGCCAGCCATGTAGTTTATATGGGCATTGATCGATTGAGGAAGGAGATGGTGAGTTTATAGCTGGTGTACCACCACAACATAAAACAAGGTAGATATATAAAGATTTTGTTAAGTGTTAACCATAAAGAGGTCAAACACTCATAACTACAGAAGCAGTGCAAAGCTTAAGATCAGACATATTGCCCATAGCAATTTAAAACGTGATCTACAAACAGATCATATAAAAACATCACTGGCATCAGTACAGAGTTCAATAGCAGAACAGGTCGATGCTTGCTACATGCATAATACATAAGCCATGCTCCTCACAACATTTTGCTTCCAGTCCTGGTGAGATAAGCTGGCTGGGATGCAGCCATATGTATGTATGTATGCATGCACATTTGTATATAAATATATCTTGCCTAATATACCTTGTCTATTCTCATTTATACATACATGTATATTTTACAAAGTATATTGTTATTACTTCAAGGAAAGCTGAGCATAACTAGTACATACTGCATGATCTTGCATGCATTTGCAACCAATCACTAATCTGCTATTCACTGTAGTGAAAAACACTACGGCTTTCTGAACGAAAACTATTTGCATCAAACCAGGTAGTAGTCACGTTGTACCATGGCTTTGGTAAGCTAGTACATATATGATTGACAAAGCCTGACCTTGAGGTTCGAGCCCTGAGATAGAATGTTGTACAAATGTAGGGCATGAGAAGACAGGATTTCCTAGGTTATTTACTTGCATGGTCGAGGTTGAAACTTCACCTTTTGACACGATTTCTATGGAGGAGCATGATATTGCAGAATAACTTTATATGAACTTGTGTTTCATGTTTTCAAAATGTAAGTGACTGTTTCAATAGGTATTCAGGATTGGGCAAAGAACGCAGTTCTTCAATAACTCTTCCAATCTCCAAAAAAAACAATTTGCGTGAAATTCACATATACATGTTGTTCAGCCCAATGAACTACAAGGGTCAAGCATTAAACCTCCAATGAAGCAAAAACCTTTAATAAATTCCGATATTTCACAAGATGATAACTAATTTGTCTTACCTGGACTATTAAACCTTCCAGGGATTTGGCTTACAGAATAGTACTCAGAGGTCTTAGCTTGGTTACCTGGAAGAGTCTTCGCATAGTCGTCCTCCTGCAAAATTCACCACAACAACAAACCAAAAATATATTAAGTGAAGAATTATGCGCACAATGTCTATATAATGGCAGCAAAATTTCTGAAGCAGCCTTGTGACAGTTACTTTCTCCCTCCCTGAGTTACCATACTACATGCGCTTACTTACACTATATCGCACAGAGAATTTCAACTTACCAATTTCTTTCGAAACTCTTCCCTTTTCGAGGCCATGTCAAGCACTGCGGAGCGTGCGCCTGTGAGGACGTTAGCAACGCACGAGTGTTTATGTTTTTGTAACGATACGAATTTACAGACTGAATATGAAATTTCAATTTACAAGCGATCACGATGAAAGCAATAACAATTTGGTTTCAAAATATCGCACAATATATAAAAATAGTCTTTCAATCATAAAGCGTCTTTTTTGGTGCATGGAACGTAGTTTACTGTGTTTACTTAGATTAAATAGGGTCCTGAATTTTAGCGTATTCTAATGCACGATGCCTGACAAAAAAGTAGCCAACGGATACGAACTCGAACGCCTAGGCCGTGCTTGCTCTTCGAAATCTTCCTTGATTTTATTATTCAGCAGAAAGCCGCTTGAAATAAAAAAAAGAGACATTATGTATTTTGAGCCAGCTGAGGCCTACCGTTGACTGCCATGGTTCCATGTGCTTTGGGGATCATTCTTGCCTGTCTCATGTGGTTTTATCATAATCCACTTGCTGACGCCAACAGCTCTGGAAGGTAAGTCACAAATGTGCATCACTAAATTATAGCTTCACATAGTTGCCCATTGCTTGTCTGCCTACCTGCATGCCTGTGCGTTGGTTCTGTTTACCGTCTTTTCTACATGCAATCCAACCAGTGACATATTGACCGACCCGATCAACCGAACCAGCATGCCTGTCTATGTGTCCTTCGGCTTGTGTTTTTGCCTACCTGCCTTCGTGTCTTGTAAGTTCCATTGCTTCGTCAGTTCTTGTGAACCTTTGCTGTTTAAGCTAATGTTGACTAGCCTGTTAACATAACCTGATATAATGTAACCTCATGTTGTCTTAATTTTTCAGTCTCATGCTGGTGCGCGTTGTCCCTAGGACACATGTGCAAGTTCACATATTACAATCTTTGAAGGGTGATAGTAGGGGATTTGGAGTAAGTGCCTTGTAGTTAATGTTAAGTTTTGATTTTGTCAAAGTTCTGGATTATCGCCCATTCGTTGTAAATAGTTAGCTAATATTTATTTTGTAAGGCTCTTGACTAAGCTGAAGGTGTCAGGCATTGCAGCACACTTGTTGGTTGTTTTTGTTGTAGTCTATGAAATGTCTCAAAGTCTCAAGATTTTTAATTGTGATTATTGAGAAAAAGCAGTGTATTCCTTTCATAATTTTGAGTATATTCACTTCTTACAAGCCATGATTTCAGACCCAACTTTGGAGACATCCAGATCATGTGGAATATCATGTTGACATTTGGGTGACAAGCAGAAGAGCAGGCATTCTCCTTCAGTTCTTGAGACGTCACAATGTAACATATGAAATAATTATACGCAATTCACATCAAATTGATGGACTTCGTACCGTATCTATGAAAAACATAGAGAATTTTAGTGATCTGTATCAAACCCATGATGAGGTTGGATGTTTTGCAATCCTTTTTTTACTGGTTTGGGCCTGTTTATTTGTAAATTTATCAATTATTTTATTGTTAAACCTACTTCAATTCGGATCTTTTTTTGTCTTGGCCAGAAATGTTTTTTTCTGTCAGCTGTCTCTTTTGTTGGGATCACTGTTTGAAGCAGAACACTAAATTTCTAAGTGTTTACAAAGACTGCTGGCCTTCCTTGTAAGTCGTTTTCTGATGTTCTGTAAATAGTCTTCCTGTGCAGGCCCAATCACACAGTGATCAGCATAGTAATGCCACAGTCCAGTGATGATAAGATCTATTTCTCAATGGACATTGTATTCTAAGCTGAACTGAGTTTAAAAAACTTGGTATGGAGATTTCTTTTGTTTTGTTGTTGTTTCCTTGAATTGATGGTTGAATTAGCTTCATTTCTTAAACACCATTTAGATAATTGGTGAGATCAAGCGGTTGACACAAGTGTTTGTGGAATATGCCACTCTGATAGACATGGGACTTTCGTATGAGCGGAGAAATCTTTATGCTGTTCATGTAAGTTTCTGTTTGTTTTTCGAGGATTGAAGCAGCGGAAATTTTTTTAGTTTTTGTTTGTCTCGCAGCATGGGTAGGTGTACGAATTTGAATACTAATACAAAATTCCTTGTCCACATTATCTTCTTGGTAGGTCCTATCTCATAATGTCCCAAGCCCAAATTATCTCCTGTATTGGATTTAAGATCCAAACTATTAGTTGTTTGGGGCTGATGGAAAATGCTCAGGAGCATATGATCTATGGACATTATGTCTGTGCAGCATAAATCACATTCTTATGATAGTGGTAAGTATCTTTTGTAATTGTAGTAGTGATCGTATTATAATTTGCAGCATAGTCACATATTTTCTCAATCTGGTATATATGGCTGACATAAGCTCAGCACTGTGTTTTTGTCCCCCAACTTTGACCCGCCCAGCAACTTTTGGACTTTTGAGAAAGTGCAGTAAAATTGAGAAGGATTTTTTGTCGTTGGAAGCTCTCCTCACATATGATCTGTGGGCATAATGTCTGTGCAGCATAATCTCATAATAGTAGCGGTGATGATCTATTATAGTGGTAGTGGTGATGGTATTTTAATTTTCAACACAGTTGCATGTACTCTCAATGCTGGTATATGTTCATGTTTTTTTGTTATTACAATGCTCTTGACTTGCAGGTACACTTAAACAAGACTCAAACAAGGCCTGTGGTGTTTTTAAATTGTGGTGCCCATGCCAGAGAGTGGCTTGCTGTTGCATCTTGCAAGTATGTCCTTCGTCAAGTGAGTGATCTTTTTAAGAGGTTGCTCATATTCCCTGTTCCTCCTGTCTCTGTCCTGTATTTGTGATGTGCAAATTATTTGAGATAATAGCTTGTTCTACCGTCCAGTTTTGCTTTGTTTTTGAAAATTAAAGCGAAGAGAAAAAAGAGTTTAACCAGTAAATTTATTTAGTGTACAACGTTGTTTAAAAATACAGTATTGGATCATCTATTCAAGGGCATCATGGATGTGAGTTTGTGGCGTGCGTCTGAGCGTGCATAAGATTTATTTTGTGCTTGCATAACTATAAAGCAGTCCGTGCTGTTTGTGGTTTGAAAAAGGTAGAGTCAGGAATCTTCCTCTTAAAATGTAATCCCTAACCAAATACCTGCATTTCTTCAACGCGACGTGATGAAAAAACTGTGATTTAATCATTCTTAAATATATATTTCTAGTTGTATGTTACTGTTGCTTTGGTTTGTTGGCGACCTGTTTCAGCGAATTCCAATTTTTGCCTCGTAGATCCTGTTTAACCATCCATATGATGTGGAGATCAGAAAGATGCTCGACGACTTCGACCTGATCTTCCTCCCACTGATGAACCCTGACGGCTACATGTTTTCTCACGATGAAATGGTGAGAACGAATAGCGCTGGTTGTGCTCTAATTTATACTAGACTACCGTCTAAGCTTCCGTAGCTGAATCACGGCCGATAGGAGTGGCAAAAAAATAGAGACAACTAAAAGCCTGTAAACACAAGGCGCTTTCAAAGGTGTGCTGGTTCCCGTTAGATTTTTACGAGGATTTATTTCAGGCAACGCCGTTCACTTCTTGATATTTACTTCGTATGCAGTGTTGTAATCAGTAGTTGGCGTGGAATCACCTAACCTCGTAGTTACAAAATGAAATCCTCTGATCGTTCGCCTATTACGGACAGCGGACGATCTTTAGCGCAATGCTCTTAGGGCTGCAGGGAAAAATCACTATCGGGTGGTTGATGTGGAGTCAAAATTCAGTTAAACGCGGAATCGCTTACGTCGGTGACGCTTGGTTCCCCCCTATGCTACCTTGGGGATCTATACGCTGATTGTTTAAGCCAGTAGGTTCGGTATAAAGATGCGTGACGCGTATACTTACTTGGCAATCATTGACGAGGCGAGGTCTTGCGCCGCTTGCGTTAACATGGCAGTTTTTTTTTTACTTGGGGTGGCTTGCTTGCATTTTAGTAGATCTTCTTTGTTTCTTTTCGGAGAGAGGAACGGCGAGGGTGGTTTGTTTGGCTTCGTGAGTGGATTTGCTGCATGCGATGTGATTCTATTCCCATGTGAGGCTATTTTGCAGGGCTTATCTAGTTCTGTAGGTTTGTTTGTCTGCTAAATGTTCTGAACTCCTCCGTCTCACCACCTCTCCTGGCTCCACTTGGAGCAAGCTATGTCCTCTCAATAATGCCATGCTCTTCCTTTAATTTAATCTGTTCCGACTTCCCAACTCGTTTCAGCTTCAACTGTCTACCCACGTAGCGCGTGAACTCGATTCGTTGGTCAGTCCATGCGACCGTTCCCGTTAGCTGTCGATCGTAGTTTTTGGCACTCGTTCTTTTTTTTACTAGTATAGGTTCTGGAGGAAGTCTCGATCACCCACGTCATTATATGGATGCGCCGGCGTCGATCTGAACAGAAACTTCAACTACCGCTGGGGAGGTGAGGCGCGTGTTTGCTTTTCTGCGTTGCCTAGGAAACCGAATCTAAACTCAAAGAGTCTTATACTAAAAAGCGGAGACTCTAGAAATCGTGTGTCGCTGTGAGCGTGCGTAACTCAGTAACATTTCATGTAGCATAGCCTTCGCTGCGAGAGCGTGGCGTACACACTCAGGGGCTTTTCTCGGTATTATGTACCAAAAAATCTGTGAAACTTTTTGAAACATCGCCATTAAAGTATGCAAAGAAGCATTTTACTTCACTCCGTGTTGACGCTGTATTTCAAGATCTTGGACATCGCGAGCGTGGTGTTCACTTCTATAGCTTCTCTATGACTACAGCCATCTACAGTCGCGTAGCCTTCTAACTACTTCTCGCTTTCGCGTTTCAGTCTACTGAGGGTTCGGATTTCCTCTACTCATCGAGGAAAGACAATTCAATAGTTTTTTAAAGTCCATTTTGTGAAACTAATTAGCCACGGACTGCTACATTCGATAGACATTTCGTGGGATTATGGCTGGTGGATACTAAGCGGGTTGATAATAAGCGGGTGGATAATAAGTGAAGAATAAACATTCATGTAAAGTTATGTTGTAAATAAATGATTGTCGACGCCAGTTACTGCTTATGCACATCCACTATGTATCGATATAGTTTCCTAAGTGTCTACGCCATAATAAAAAAAGAGAGAGTGCATACTGGCTTCTATTTAGAGGCTTGCTATCGGGATGGAACCGGGAACTTTATTGGTATAAATTCGCTGTAGCTTATCGAAGTCGATGCATGTTTAGGAGGTTGAGTTAATATTCTATGCGAAGTGTGGAGACTCGTGTTTGTTACATGGTCGCTTGCAGGCGGTGGCGCGTCACCGGACCCGTGCGACGAGACGTTCTGCGGGGAGCGTCCGTTCTCTGAGAGCGAGACACTGGCCCTAGCTCGCTTCCTGTACGCCATCCGACGCAAGCTGAAGGCGTTTCTCGACGTGCACACGTTCGGACAGATGTGGATGAGCCCGTGGGGCTACACTGGCGCACATCCTAAACACTACGAGACCCATGTAAGTGGATAGCTATAGCCGTGAAAGCACCTTCCGTGGGCTAACCCCATCTGCCTTACCGGCTTTGTGTTCTTCTAAGTGGGTTCTTGCTCTTGTAATGAGTTTGCCTTTGTTGCAATGTAGGTACAAATATGTCAGTTCGATTCGTTCTAATCTTAATTAAAAGGGTTTTTTTTTTTGCTGGCTCTCATTCTTTACTTCCATTGTTTTCTTGTTGTTGTTTAATTGTATTTTTTTATAGTGATATTTTCTCAAAGCGTTTAGTTCTTTGTCTATTTGTCCGTTGAGTTGTTACATTTTTCGTCCTTTTATCTGTTTATTTCATTCCTTGCTCGTGGGACAATTTTGTGTATATATTACTGCGTTTATGTATTTGAATGTGCGGTTATTTGTATATTCGATGCTTAATTTTCTTCTTTGTTTATTTGTTTGTATTTTGCCTACGTGGTTGTTTGCTCGTGTGTTGTTTCATTTGTTTGTTTTTTTTCTATTGTTTATTTATTCGTTTTTTTTGTTTTCTCTTATCTTTGTTTTCTCTTATCTTTGTTATCTTTTGCGTTTGTTTTTTTTCGTTTTTTTTCATTGTTCTTTTCTTGTTTGTTTATCAGTTTAATGTTTGCTTAAGTTCCTTGATATTTTTTCAAAAAAAATTTTTTTTCAGTTTTTTTAAATACTTTTTTGCGCTTGTTTATTATATGATCTTAATAATTATATTTTTTTGATTTGCGTGTTTGACGATTGGTTTTTCTGTTCCTTTGTATTTTTTCCTTTACATGCTTTATTCTTGTTTGGTTCGCTTCTTGTTTGTTTTACTTCGCAGTCGTCGTAGGCATTATCGGGAGAACGGAGCATTTCGACCACCCCATGAACGATAGTTAGGCCGAATAACTCTAAGTTGCGGGCTTTGGCCCCGCAACTGTATCCACTGTCTATTTGTATAGCTACTTACGTATGCTTCTTTAACAACGGTAAATCTCTCGTCCATTATTTCTCCAAGCTGAACGCTGGTAGGAAAATTTACTAAAACATTAGGCCGATTACTCGATGCTTATTACCAAGCTTTTTTCGTCTTGTTAAATTAGTGTATCAACCGGGAAACCGATCCAGATCTTATAGCCACAACCGTCTGGACGTACTCGGTCCAAGCTAATAAGATATTCGAACGATATAGCGAGGAACAGTGAAGGAAAGACGGTCACCTTCTTTGATAGTATCTCTTAAGGGTTATCGGAATCTTCGTCGACAGGAAACAATTGCCTCAACGATACAGTGGATCTGCGGCTGCGGCCAGTCGTGTACGGCACAGTTTCTGGGAGTCCCTAGTTTCTTCCGAATTTTTTTATCAGTTTTTGTCGGTTTTATCAGTTCAATTTTTTAACCAAAGACGAGTTTTATGACAACCTGTTTGTCGAGGTGCGACGAGCTCATAAACCTCACCTGCTCGTGGCAATTTTTTGCTCGTGGCAATTCCTGCTCGAGATTTCGACGCTTATGTCGGGTCTGGCTTAGAACCCTGCCATGATCAGCTGTCTTGTATGTCGTACATGGTGATGGTTGGTTTCTCTCTCTCTCTCTCTCTCGCTCTCTCTTTCTCCATCTCTCTCAGTTTTTTGCGTCCTAATCATCTGCCTATCTTGAATTTAGTTCAAAATTCTGAAGAAGATCCGTAAAGCGATTTTGCGACAACAGCAAGTCGCCTACAAAATTGGTCTTTCGTCCAGGGTTTTATGTAGGTAAACTTTTGGTTTTATGTATGTATGTATGTATGTATGTATGTATGTATGTATGTATGTATGTATGTATGTATGTATGTATGTATGTA
>QQSS02212526.1:0-11302 GCA_003687565.2 Craspedacusta sowerbii
CCCTCTCCATAGGAAAGCCTCTGTTCTAATTCTAGATAATTGAGCGCGCGCGCTCGCCGCGCGCAGTGTGACCCCCCCCCTTAACGCTAGGCGCCAGCTAAAATGCCAGCCTATCATCATGTGCAAAGTATGCAATGCATGGCTGCTTCCAAGTATTTTGAGGTCAAGAAAAGCCGGACCAGATATTTGCAGTAGCGGGAAACAATACTTTGGCACGCACTGAGACAACAACAACAACAACAACAGCAACAACAACAACATATTTTTTTCCTCAAATGCAAGTTACATAAGAAACAAACACCATCATCGCGACTCGATATGAAATAAATGCGACAATATGTAAAAAATACACTTGCTGGAGAAGGAGACTTCCTCTGTAGCCCGGCGCTAATAGAATTGGGGATGTCACCCTCCTGGGTTTGCGAAAGATTGCTTTTTTTTTTTTTTTTTTGCACGAATTACAGGAAAGAAGAAATATTTCTGCTGACCGCTTGTCTTATACTCATCATCTACGTACACGTTATGGCTCCGCCAAGCACTTATTTCGAAATAGGAAAGCAAGCAAAAACACGCAGGCATGCAATTTTGAAATCTAAGCACGTACGCATTCCATACACAGAAATTCGAAGGCAAGCCAACTACGAAAGTGTCAGTTTCGAATTCAAAACACGTACGCATTCGATTTGAATTCAGCTCAACCGTAGGAACGAGTGACACAAACGCAGGAGGAACATAATCAACCAAGCTTTGTGGTTAAGTCCTTAAATCAGAATTGATGAGATGTGCACACACAACTCCATTCATGAAGCCAACCAACACTTAGCAATGAGTGGCACAGGTTTTTGATTAGATGAAACCCAGCAACGGTCATCAAATAACACAAAAGAAAAACTAGTTCAAAAACTTTTAGTGAATGATTACATTTTCGTTACACCGATAAACACAATACTTTTGTCGAAAAAATCGTAAAGATGCGAAAACATACCAAAAACTTGGATAAGTATCAACCCAGCCACGCATACGCTGCTAACATTAGGGATTTTGATTTCCTTCGTAAAGATTGCTTTTGGGTTGTACAAGCTAATATTTAAGTCATGAACATGATTGTATGACATGGCACCTTTAAAATTCATATTATTGCTGCCATACATTTCAGTCCTTCTAGCTGGTAAAGTTTCGCCGCCTCAGTCTTCTTGACCTTCTCGGTGGACAGTAAAAGTTGAAAGACTTATCAAAAGACTGGGGTAGTTTCATCCACTGCCAGTCATGCATGAACAAGCATAACCATAGTTTATATACATCTTCTAACTTAAATATTCCAAGTTGTGAAAATAAGTTCGAAGAACTATGATAAGATGGGGTATTATAGCCGGAGAAGCTAACTATTTTTATTGCACGTTGTTGCAAACTAATGATTCTTGATAAGGAATTTGTACAAGTAAGTCCCCATGCAAGACAACCAAAAGTCAGATGTGACTGACACAGGCTATAATATAAAGATATAATTGTCGGTGCACCTACGAAGTAGCGTTTTTTTGTGAGGAATACATTGACTCTCGTTAGCTTTTTTGACAGATCGCAGAGGTGACATCTCCACGAAAGGTCGGGATCAAGAACAACACCGAGGTATTTTACCTTTTTGGCAAAATGTCGCGAGTGATGCAGTAGACGAACAGACTCTTCTGTTGTTTCATCAACTTAAGTTTTTACATGATCTATGTTTACAAATTTGGCCCTTTTATAATAAAGTCATTAAGTAATTGAATTAAAATATATCACGATAAAACTAAATAGACTCAGTAATTATAAGATAAACCTCGCGTGCTCCAACTTACAATAGCAACATCAAAAACATATTAGCATACCACGGATTACAAGATACTCGTTACATGAGATATACTCTACGATAAATACTGAAATAGGACGGTAACAAACAACATAGACACGCGGGTGGAAAAACAAGCCAAACCAACGTTACCAAATAAGGAAATAACAAATACCAAATAACAAATCTTCCGTGCACGCTAATCTGCACCAATGACCGCCAAAATACTTTAATTTTTTTAATTTTTAAGCTGAAGTTGATTTGCCATCTTTTGTTTACAGGACGGAATAAAATAATCTAAGTGTTACGATAGCCTGTTGGCACAGAGCCAAACGTCAACTTTCGAAATCTCGCGACCTATCATTAATTTCATCCTTTAATAATAAAACTTATCATCCTTTAATAATAAAAACTATAGCTGCATCGTCCACAGAATGCTGCTCAACGGCATTAGAAACACAATTATGGAAGTCATTACTGTATACAAAAATAATAAGGGACCCAGGATTGACCCCTGTGGTACTCCTATGTCAACACAAGAAGCATAGGAGTTCATGCATCGACGGCAACGTTTTTTTTTTTACCATTTAACCATTAAGATACGAAGAGAACCACGACAGAATAACACCACAAATTCCGTAAGTTTCGAGTTTATGCAGAAGAATTTTTTGGTTGAATGTGTCAAACACCTTTTGCAAATCTAAGAATAATCCACAAGCTAACTCACCAAGATCCAGTACATCATATGCATGAATAACAAGGTCAACTAGAGCGTGGTTAGTGGAGAGTTCTTTGAGAAAAATGAATTGTAAATCATAGATAACGTGAGACTTTTTCAAAAACTCATAAAGACGCCTGTGATTTGCTTTCTCTATTATTTTGCTTATATTGGACAATAATTGCTGCATGTCTCTGTTGGACCAGATTTGTAGACTGGGAGAACCTTTGCAAGTTTAAATACATCCGCGAAAAATCCTTTATTAAATAACTGATTGATGATAAATGAAATCGGCGATGCAAGCAAGGATGATCCTATCTTAAGTATATGGGTTGGAATATTATGTGGTCCAGTAGCTTCAGAATTGATTAGCGAAATAATTATTTCAACTATCTCGATGGTGTCAGTCGGAGTCATAAAAAAAAACTACCAATCACACGAAAAAGCATGTACTTTTTGAAACTTTAGGACGTGCTTTGTATTTTGGAGTCCATGGAATTGCCTACGGATGTAAAATAAGTGCTACAAGTGTTTGCAATACTGGCTGGGGTTGTATTCAAGACGTGCTTATGATCTAATAACTGGGACGGACAGGTTTTGCTCCTCTTGCTTAATTGACTTGATACCATCCCAAGTATGCTTAATATTATTCTTGTGTTGCTGAAGGTAACTATTAAAGTATAGGATTTTGCTTGACCGAATCACATTAACAATAGAATTCCGGAGCTTCTTATATTTCAAATATTGCTCACGTGTCCTTTGTTGATCAGATTTTTTTATGTACAGCTGTAGAAATGCATCTCTAATTTTCATTGATTTAAGGATTTCAATTGTAATCCACGGCTTTTGCAGCAATCTTACCTCTTTTCTCGTAATTTTTTTTTTCATAACGTGCCATTACATTAAATAAATCTGTAAGTTTATCTATGAAAACGTGTGTCAAGGTGTCAGTGTTTGTATCGCCTTCAAACAGGAGGTCCCAGTCAATATTAGATAGCTTCTCAAAAAGCTCGCCGTGATTGAAAGTCTTGTACGAACGTCCGTAAACGTTTTTGTGTTTTGTCTTTCCGTGCACTGAAATTTGTCATAACAGCGAACTGCGCAAAGTGATCGGAAATAGCGATGGTACGATTACCGCTTACGGAGTCATATTTTATGTTATTCGTAAATATATTGTTAATCAATGTTTGTGAGCGAAGGGTAACTCGAGTAGGCTGCAATATTAAGGGATGTAAGTTGTGGCTGGTAACTACTTCATAGAAGTCAGACGTATTCTTATCTTTATCATAATTTAGTACTTTAAGGTTAAATCACTTATTGTTGCGACTAACTTGTCCTCTTTTGTGATTTTTTCCAAAGTTTTTAGTAGGAATTTGTCAAAAAACGCTGCGGGAGAAGCGCGTGGGTGTTTTTAAAGGTGATGCCACATAGGATATCTTTCTTCTTAGCTCGACATATTTCGACGAAAGTTTATTCATACCCGCTTTTACTCTGGAAAACAAAGGTCGAGTCTGACTTTTGCTTCATTTAAAATAGACTTGTAAACATACAGCTCTGTTCCGCCAGAATTACTTAAGGTTATAGTGTGAAAAAATTAATATTTATAAATTCAATACAATACACATGTTTTCTCCAGCAGTAGTTGTCAATGGTGTTTCAATTATTCCTATTACTTTAAATGTGAACTTAATCTTATTAAGAAGAATTCTCAGTTCTTCGTTTTGCTTCGTCAGAGACGCGACATTTATATGAAGCACGCCAGGTGACGAGCCTGAATTAAAATTTTGATTTAAAAGTTAGTCAATGTCGTAATAGCAAATACCTACTTCGAAGAGATCTTACTAAAGCAAACTTTCTCGAAAGCTGAAATTTGTCCATTGTATTTTATTCAGCAAGCAAGCTTACGCTAAAACTTGACATTAGATTAATATTTAAATGAATGGATTAATCTAGGGCAGGGGTCTCCAAACTACGGCCCGCGGGCTAGATCAGTCCCGCGAGGTCTTTCATTCCGGTCCGCGGAAGCATTTTATCAACGAAAAGAAACACGAAAAGTTAAAATTCGTTCAAGATCGTGCTGTTGATATTTCTGAAAAGGCTAAGGAAGATATATTGGCACTGTTCCAATCAACCAATAAGAAATTGATAATTGTTGCGCTGCCGTTCAACTAGCCTTCAATAGGGCCTACAAAAGATAAGAAATTAATGACAATCACGTAGCAGATGTTGGAACTTTCTTATAGAAGATAATTCCGATTGTGCTCGACCTGATTCACAAGTTGGTGAAAGAAAGCAGGTCTAATAAAATTCAAACCACACTGTGGATAGAATTTTGTAAAAGATTAGATTGATGTCATGATAGTTAAAAAACCATTTAACAGTGCAAGTACCGCAGTGTTTCAAAAAAGCGACGCAGATGAGATTTTGGACGGGATGTCTCATTCCTACGAAAATCCAAGCGCAAAACCCAAAGCTGCCTGCAAATGGGTTTGCTATAAACAGATTCTTCTTTGCATAGACTTCCGCCACCTAAGTAGACGCTAGAGAGTTCGCAAATCACTCTAACGCATTTAAGCAAAATTTCCATATCCAACAATCATCATAAAAACTTCCGTAAACGGTAATAGTTTCGTAGCTACGGCAGGGCTAGTTTCTACGCACTGTTGGGCGCATAATTGGCCTCATTCTCTTCTGGCAAGCACACCACGCAATATCATTAAATCCCCCAACAAAACATAGTTAGCTACGGACACACTAAAATTTTGCAAACATCTCAAGCATAATTATATACAATTGGGTTATGTTAAGTTATACGTGTCGCAATGAAAATGATAACCTAGTGTCGATCTGGAGAGCGTCAATCGACGGCATAAAGCCCAACTTTAGTGGTGCTAAATATTTCTTGACAATATTCAAGAGAATATGCGACTCCGTGAACATGATCACTACTCGGATCTCTCCACTCTAGTTCTGTATGTCTCTAACTCTCTCTACCTAGTTCCACGTATAGCCAAAATACAATTATACAAGTGACCAAAGCTACCAACAGAATGCGTAACAACAAGTCTCTTGCGACAGGCAAGCGCAAGAGAACAGGGGGAATTAAAATCAATACGCCTTTTTATTTGGGTCAAGTAATTTATATAAAGTAAAGGAATGTAACAGTTCACTTAAGAATTGATGTCACTCAAGAATCGCAATGAAGCTGATTCGCGACACATAGATGCAGACTCCCTGCCATACCATTTGAAAACGGGCCACTTTGATGAGCCGAAAAGTGATCCGAGACGGCAGATACCACGAAAAAGATAAAAGACCACGTCATATTAGACAAAATAAAAGAGTTGTTGGTCGTATGAAAGATGAGTTAGGCAGAAAAGTCATGATTGAGATTTTAGCATTGCGGCTAAAATAGTGTGCTTTTTGGGAACTTTACAAGTGACATCATCAAAAGTAAATGCATTAAGAAATGCACAGGCATGAAAGAAATCAAGCGGTATTAAGGCATTGACAAATTTCAGTATAGAAAGATAGTACGCTTGAAGAATATAAACACTGTTTGATCATTGGGAAGGATGTTTACAAAATTCAAATTATTTTTTGGAATAAAAATCTTAAGCATGTTTACTTCAGATGTGAAAAAATTCATGTGTGATGATCCAGTCTTATTGTGCAACTGCGCTGGCCATCGGAAATATCGATCTTCAAGCCTGATTGAATATATTAGAGAATTTCCTAGAGAGATCCCAGGGAGGGTCCCAGAGAGTGTCACGGAGAGTGTCCTGAAGTGTCCTAAAGTGTCTCAGAGTTCGCCAGGGAGTGTCAAACGAATTGGCGCAGAGAGATGTCGAAGCGATTGGCGCTGAATTTCTCAAGAGTGTCTCGGAACTGTCTCGGAAGTGTGCCAAAAGAAAAAAAAAAGACCCTTGATGAAAGGTAAAATCAAAAATGATACAGTAGTGGCGGTAAATCGTTAGATATCTTTCTCTTCCAAGAAATTAGCAGATTATGGTCGCTAAGCGTTTGATCTTAATGTGAAAGATTATAGTCTGAGGGCATAGGGAGAAAAGCTTTATTCAAGTCTATTGAAAGTTGGAAAAATAGCCTCCCTATTGCAGCACCCAGTGTTTTGGTGGACTGACCAGCAAACGGGAATAGAAGTAACAAACTTATGCTGTAGATATTACAGAAGAACTTGGTGAATTCATAAATCACGGACTTCTCTTCGGCAATGGCAATCAGCCATTTTATTTTGCATTTGCGCGTCATCCTATTCGAATATAAATTTTCGCGCTCTGTGCCACTGATCTCAAGAACAGACTTCTTTTCTTGCGGTGCGTGAACACCTTAATTAGAGTGCGGGCTTTCCAGGACCTTCGAATAGCCTATTACCGCGGGTTGTCTGCCTATCCGCGCATATGGTAGGCTTGCTTAAGTCCCTATTCATGGACTTTGTAAAACAATACATATACGACTTGTTTCTAAAATTACCATAAAATTTAAATTCTGTATAAGAAAAAAGAAAGAAAGCGAAATCTGATAGAAAAACGTCTGTTAACTGGGATCGAATTTGGAGGTAATGCTTGCTAGCCGTCTTGACTTACTGAACCCGCGAGAAAGTCGGAACAGGTCTTACTCCGAGCGACCTTGCGTGTATTACTGTAAGCGGTTACTTACCGAGTTACTTCTGCTTCCCTGCAGAAAGGAAGAGTTGCTCTCGTTTTGCTAGGCATCAATGTTATCGAGGCGCTGTTAGAATTTTACCAAAAGTTACTGTGAAGTCTTTAAGGGGCAGTTTCGTATGAAAGCTAGGAGTAATTGGTTGGGCGAGGTAACACCTGCATGAGTCGAAAGCATTTGCATTGCGTGTTGCGCTTGGGTATGCATAACATGGAAGCCTTTACCTGGCTGTTTTTGTTTCTCCTACTCTTAACCTGATTCGCTATCAGATATGATAGCCGTGCAGGACGAATTTTTATGTGTTAGGGCTATGAGCACTGCGTTACTGATCTCATCTGCGTGAGGATTACCTGTGGGCCAGTCTTGATTCTTGATATTACTCGTAAATTTCAGCTTGCTGTGTGTTCTAGTTTTCTTGCTGTCAAGTGTATTTTATTGGGGATCTCTTTCAAGCAAGCTTTTTAAATTATTCTCTTCAAGATCTTGCAATCATCTTCCAAGTGAAAGGCTGTAGCTAGACTTTCTCTAACTTTGTCGCCGGCTCGCTTGATCTCATAATAACCTCTGGATACCAAACATCTATTCTGCCGTGACATGAAAACAAAAAATTAGAAAAGTCATAGATTTTTACAGTGCTCTTGTTGCACGATCACATATCTAGCACTACCAACACGTGTATGTGGGTTAGAGACTAGCCCATTTCAACCATGTGCTTGCTTTATGCAAGCATCATGTTTCTAAACTTATGTGTAAGTTATTATTAATTGTTATTTGTTAGACTAAAGAAGGATCATAAACAAAGAGATTGATTCTCCTAGGCAAGACGGCTGTCCATGTCATGACCTCTGATTGCGGTGAACATGCTCACCCTATCTTTGAGGCGCTACATGCACTTAGGTGACAAATCAGAATGCCCCTCGTTGTTCTTGATATGTATTTATAGAAATCCCCTCTTGTGCTACTTTAATAGTCAATTACATACAGAAGTACATCATAAAAAGTGCCTGTGCAGCTTTGGCTTCTCTACCTGTTGTAAAGAGCGTTTCACATTTTGGGAAATTTCTCCAAGTTCACTGTGCAAAAATTCATGGAACATGTTTTTTGACTTCGGCTTTGAGTCTTGTAGACTATCCAAGCAGAAAGTGAATGAAAAACTCTCACAAAAATGTGTGGACTGGTACTAATCCCCCCTACACAAAATTTTTAGTTGCTTACTTATACTCAAACAGGCATTCAGCCACTTACCCAAGCTAGTCACACATGATTCTTCTCAAAACTCCATTAATTCTGGAATCCTAGAGTAGTCAGTGGCTAATTGATCGGTATGAACTCGTAGATATTTGCATATCCTTAGTCTTACAATTTTTACTATTCAATTTACTATTTTCTTAAAGGGAATCAAATGCGCAACATGTTTATTTCTTTATGCACGAACACCATGTTGTTTAGTGTTGTTTTCATGTGACAGATAAGTTCTAGAAATGAGAAGGAATTTGATCTCTGGGATTATTTTCATTCTTAGTGAGCTATTGATGCACGGAATAACCATTGGAAAACAATCTTGGTTCCTTTATGTTTACCTAAATCACGAGGGCTTATAATTGTTTAAGCCTAATCGCATTTTGCATGCTATCAGCTGTCACAAGTTTAGTGACTTTATTTAACTGTGAAGCATGCAAGTGCATGCAGTTAATATTTGCACCAAACGGCTTGAAAATAATCTATAAAGTTTTAATCTACTTCTAGCATGATAAATCCTAAGAACAGGCAGCGTCTTGCTTAAGCTGTAGATTTGTAGTTTAAATAAGTTGTTGCTTGTCTAAGCTGTAAATGATAACTTAAAGTAATTGCAAACCTGAACTTACAATGAGTTTTTGTCAGTTGGTTCGTTATATAATATTGAATAGATATTTTTGGAGAATAAATTAAATGACAGTATATAACTTAGTGTGTAACTTAACTTAAAAAAATGTCTACTTTGGGCCCTCTATGGCTACACTAATACATGCAGATGTTAAGACAGCTGTATTGGCATATGTATATGCATGTGTATTCTGTTTCAGTTATTTAGCTTCAGTTGGTCTAGAAAGCCATGTTAAGTTATTCCAGATGAGTAACTTGGCACCAGGAATGCAAGACGCAAACATATTGAATGAGCTTCGGCAGTATGCTAGCGCACTAGTTGACACCACTGTTAGTAAGTGAAGCTATTGTCTGTTTCATTTGATTAATGCCATTTATAAACAGTAACTGTTAGGTATTGCCAACCACAGAAGGTTACCACCTTTCCTATGATGCATTGAAGTTTTTCATTGATGTTTGGTCAAGTCTATTCAGTTTTATTAAGCCCTATTTAATGGGTTTCCAATTGTAGGTGATGAGGACAAGTTAAAGTATGCACAGGAAATCAGTCAGAAATTTGAGGTAGGTTTAATGTTAGCATACTTTTCTGGCTTTTCTGTATCAAATACATAAAATACTTAATGTTAACTGCTGTTGTTGCATAAAGGAAATTTACGTAGTACCTACTCTCAAAGTTGGCGATGCTAAAATGCAAAGTGCATTTTGCAGACCTGCAGTTTCATTATCTCATGTCACTTTTCTGTCTCTGTCTTTTTTACCCTAAGCTTCTTGTTTTTGCCTTGTGTATCAAGTTAGGGCTGAGCATGCGTCTTCAGAAATTTTTAGGCTCAAGTAGATGAACAAGAAATGATTAGTTATGTCGTTGTCGGTTTGCAAGCATTTTATAATGTTTAGTAGTCTTTGTAGGTCTTTCGTTGTTTAAAAGCATACTGGTATCATGGTCTTCACTAGTATGAAAAAGTGTTTAAGGACCAATTTTGATGGATTGTTTTAAATTTGGTTTTCTTTCATAGAGCATTGCTGCTAGTCAACATTATAGTTCCTTTTTGGAGTACTCTATCTCAAAGATGCTTTCAGTCTTGAAAGATGGTATGTTTTGTTTTTAAATATTAAGTGCAGTGGAGCTGTTTTTGATGAAATTCGTTCCTATCTTAAAAGATAAAGTTTAATCTTCTTTATGTTGGAGGTCATTCAGCTGCATCTGACAGTAATTACTATCCTGCTTTAAATGGTGTGACCTTTGAGTTACTTTCATTATTACCATCATTTGCATGCTGATTGGTTAAGGTTACCTAAGGATGGAAGATTCTGATAAATGCAGGAACAGATGTAGTAACAGAAGGACAGACAGATGGAAGATGGGTGCTTGGATCAGTCCATGTTTTTAAGTGACTATGAGTGTATATCTGAACTGTGTGGATTCTTCTTGTGTTCATCTAGTGTTTCACTGAGTTCCAGTTGCTGATTTTTCTTCGCTTATGATATTGTTGTAGGTGACCCGTACTTCACTTCTGATGCGCCTCAGCAGGTGTGTCACATTTCTTTTTCTTTTTTCAAAATGCATAGTCAGCACTCTACTATTTGATATGCTTTTGAGTATAAGATGAGCATATCATTGCATATGAAAAATGGCTGATATTGCCCTTGCTTTAATTTAATCGCCTGGAGATTAAATTGACAATAGAAACTGGAAGGAAAAAACGATTGATTATAAAAATATGATGCTGCAGTTGCTTCAAAGAAATGCCCTAATGGTCATCAGAATTCGTCTTAATAGCTGAAACTTTAATGTTTGGATGTTAAATGCTATAAAGGAATTGTATTTTAATCTCCAAGTAATATAATTTAAACCTTTTGAGATGTTAGCCTTTATTTGTGTGATTATATTCTTATAAGCAATGTTCTTTTTATACAAGATTAGTTTGGCTTTTAAGATAAGCACATACCAAATTAAAGACGCACATTCTTAATTCACTAAATTATTCTAATATACAGATATTTAGTGATATTAATGCCCTCTTCTGTTGGTTGAAGTTTCCCTGAAGTTGGCTAGTAAAGGAAAATCATATTCTTCTATTTAGGATTTGCGGAAGCTTTTGCTTGAAATCATTCACCGAATTCCAACAAATGATATGCTGAAGCCTCATGTATCTGTAGGTCTGCTTTTCCAGTTGTGACTTTGTTTATATATATATATATATATATATATATATATA
>QQSS02212537.1:0-11300 GCA_003687565.2 Craspedacusta sowerbii
TCCACTGAGCGGAAGTATTTATTTAAAGCGATAGAACATAGCGATGAGCTCTATCGCTTTCAGTGGACACGAGGCTTTAGGGAACAGCAATCTCATCCGTGCTGCATAAACCAACGTGTTTGCTCTAGCGCGTGAAGGCATTAGCATTAGGCGTAAACATCAGTCACTACATCAAAGTGCTGCGATACTTGGGGAAGCGTGCAACGTTTACACTTGCAGTACGGCTAAGTGCATGAACTTGTAATTATATGATCTGAGCGGCTCCCAAAAAATAAAGAAGACGTCAATTCTAACTACGATTTGGTGCAAAACTTATGTTGCTGCGGTACGCCATGGCTCAACACAAAGAACTTGATATAAACGCTTGCCATCCACATTAAAGTTAAGCTTACAAGGAAGCGGAGTATACTGGCATATGACAAAGTAACTGTGCATCCACACCAAGCTAATGCTAAGTAAACAAAGAGTCCATGACAGGCCAATGTTCAGTGGCTTCTTTACATGCCGTCTCTGCCCCAACTCTTACCTAAATATGGTCTCATACTATGATAAACATTGAATCAAAATAAAGTTTGACAAGCTTTCAAGGTCTTTGTACAAATTCAGTCCAAAATTATAGCCATTCAATGACTAGTTTATTAGCTAAGCAGCAAAGGAAAGTTGAGTACAAATGCAACAAAAAATCTTACTATGATCAACAAGCACTTGTTCTGCAGTTCCATCAGCATCTCTGTCTCCAGTAGCACTGAAACCATCAGAGGCTTTCCTTAAACCAGCAGCCCCAATGTTAGGCCTTACAACACGCTTTCGAAATGACATCTAAATTCACATTTAAACCTGCAAGATTACATTACATAATTTTCTCCAAACAGACTAACCTGCGCCATGTAAATGAAAAACAAAGATTGTTGCACTAGAAGCCATTTAAGGTTATTTCAGCCTATTGAATTTTGAGAATTGATACATGCGCAAAGCCACCTTCAAAAACTAAAACAGCATCTTCAAACACATTGAAAGACTTAGTTTAACAAAAAAACATAAACACATTCCCTGAACAAAATACGTTAACAAGTGCCTAAATTGTACTAAAACCGCATCAAAAAACATAGTATGGTTTATAAGCCAATCAAATAAAACCTTTTAGGCATGCAGATTCCACACAGCATGTGCATTTAAGTTTACACCCAAAAGCTCACAGCATGGCCGACAATACCCAACAATGATGCAATGAGAAAGAAAACAGGAACTTAACTTCATTGCGTTTTCGTTTTGTCTCATAGAGAGATGATACAATGACTTGAGACAAATCATCAATGAGATTTTTTGCCTAATTACCAATAAAAGCTATCCACATTAAACAACAGCAACTCTCCACCAGCAACAAACAACAAATGCATACAAATGAGCAACGTTTTTTTTGCCTCAAATATAAGATCTTTAAGTCACACAAAATTACAAATAAGGTCGAAACCAAAATGAAAGAGACATCTTTTAAATTGTATTAAAGCAAACTACTATAATAGTCGATGGAGGAATAACATGAGAGTCATGGCTTCCTTTATCTGCATGTTCTAAGCAGGTAATGCATGTATAAATGCTCACACTTGCCATAGTATAATCCACATATAAGGGACACAGGCAAAGTCTTTGGATTGGTAATAATAGCTCTAGCTCAACAAGAGCTCTAGCCTCATGCATTGTATTTAGGAGATAAGATTCTGCTGCTAACAAGAATTCACCCGCTTTTATGTTTCAACTCCCAGAACAAACAGCACCAAAATTAGACTAAATGCTAGCCTCATTCGCTGTTCAAGGTCCAACTGCATGAACACACATCAAAATCCAATCAAATCGTCAACTTTCTTGTACATCCAGTCATCCCTTGGGGCATCTTCAAGAATCTGAGTCATTTTAGCTAGTCTTTGTTCGTTAAGCTCCTTACCAACCAGGTTTAAACTGCTATCAACTTCGAATTCCACTTGAAGTTTGCTTAGTGTTGCATCCAAGACTTCAGAACTCTTAGTTACTGGCGTGCAGAATAGGGCTTTGCGCATTTCCCAGCTCCACAATAGCTACCTTCATACAGCAAGAAACTACAGGGATTAATTAACATACAATAATGCCTCATCTAAGCATATCTATCCATGCAGATGTAGCTAAAATTCATGTTACCTTGTGCACATTTTTTTACCGTACCTTTTTTTGGCAGAAGCAGTATTGCATACATAGCTAAAGCAATGCATAATTAAGTCATAGGGGAAGGAAAATAAGCAAGGATTTTACAACTTGGCTTTATTTGCATTCTATACTAGACTGACTGAGTGCATGATTCCAATATGAGAGGTGCCTATGTGTATATGACTAAGAAAAAATTATAAATCATACCAGTAGTTACAATTACAAAAAATCAAGCAACTTTTTAATAATATCCAGGCTAAATTCTTATTTATATTCTTAATTGTTTAGCTGACTTATTATACTTAAGTGCCATGTCCATGGAATTTTGCTCCCCACTAAAAAACACACTCATACTTCTTGCATCAGTGCAGAAAAAGAAATTCCAAGCTAAGAAAGTTCACATGTATTTTCCAAAAAAATAGTTTACCTTCCTATGATAACCTATCATGCTATACATCCCAGCATTCTCCTTCAATAGCCGCAAGCATATCATAATATATCAATAGCGATACTTAATGATCATCTTTTAAAATTAAACAACTTAAAACGTAAATTAGAACCTATTTTCAAGCACCACTACCTAAGACTGTCTTTCAAGGTTATAAAAACTATATATGCCTGAAGTAGCAAATTAACATACAAACAAGTCAGTTAAACACAAACATGCCACAATAAACATTCACAAAGACATTCAAATCTATAGATATGCATATACATGCAATCAATTTAATAGTAGGCAGAGACTGAAAATAGCTTTAAGGTCCATAAAGTATATGCAAAATGCATAATCTGCAAGAAAACTATGCACTTCAAAGCTACAAAGAAACTCAACTAGCAAAGATAACAGAGACTTAATTTCCACAAAGAAAGTTTAACAACACAAATCTACAGCAAACCAAACATGGGGAGTGCCAAGCCAACAAAAGTTAGGAAGGGAATTCCGACTTCAATCAATTTGACATAAGCTGAGGAAGTCTGTAACAAAACAAAGAAAACAATTAAGACTTGACTTGCTTAAAGCCTATTTTAATCAGCGATCTAAATAATCTCTTAGATTGGTTTAACTAAATTAAACCATAGATGAGCATCAAGCATGAGCATCCAACACCAAATACCATAGCATTTGCTAAACTGGGCCTAAGCTATACCCATTATATGCAGCATATGAATTGCAATATGATTAAATGAAATTAATGAAAATCAGGGTTTCAGAACATCAACTTAAATAAATGCCTGCTTCTAGATTGATGATTTAAGTGGCCTACTATGGTGCCCATTTTTTGTTCCTGTGCTTTGAAAATGAGCTCACTTTTTACAAACCAGCTATCCAAGCACCAATTATTAATATAGGTAGTACTGCCAGAAATTGATTAATGGATTAACCAAAATTAACGAAATTGTTATGAGTGCAAAGTTTTCTAAACATTTATCAGTAAGGGCTTGCCTGTTCATAACCGATGGGGACTTTCCATACCTAGTCAAAATATTATAGGCTTTAAATAGAGCAACTACTCGTTAAACTAATAATCCTCTGAATTTATCTTTCGCTTTTAAAGCTAACTATTCAACTGATCTGATAATCGTGCATCATTGCTAGCAACAGGCACGGTTATTACGATTCCATCCATTTCCTTGGTAACATTTAAAGAACATACAAGGCGTGAAGTCTCACTCAAACCATAAGCCAAGTCAAGCATGTCCAACTCTTCTTCAGAAATTTTGCCAAGGCCAAGTCTATCGAAGTCATTTCTAGAGAATATGCAATGGCAAGTCGAACAACTTAGGGTTCCACCGCATGCACCTTCAACACCATCAACATCATTGTCCTTAGCAACGTCAAGCAAGTTGTCTTTGATGTGAGCTTTGACACCAACATGCTCTCCATTCCGATCAACGAAAGTTAGCGATACTATACTAGATACACTTGAGCTGCAAAGATATCTTGAATGAAAACTATATAATGAACTCCAGTATAACGAAGAGAAGGTTTCAGGCCAATGTTTTCTCAGATTAGGGCAATACGCACCAGAGGACCTACTGAATGCAAATGATCTGCTACTGTATATACGTCTTTTCACTGGTTCCAACCTTGCAAATACAGGGGCCCATGGCGTGAAGAATTGACCAGCACAGCCTAGGAGTCGAAAACCTTTGACAGCCATTCCCTCTTTGATTTTCGCTCTAGACAGGCAAAAAACTTGCTTATGGCCTAAAAAGGTTAAGGACAACGCATGAAAACCATAACTCCAACAGGGACTTAGGGTGAACTACCATGCGAAATAGACAGATCTTAAATGTTCGACGCTTCATCGGGCAGGTAATATTACTTTGGTTTAGTTTACATTTTGAAATAGAATTCATTATAAAAATTTTACAAAACCACACACAGCAGTGCGACCTGGAATCTACAAAATTCATCAGCCAGGAAAGGTTCGTCTTCAAGCTTAAGAAAAGGTTAAGTTAACCCCGCTTGCAAATGAGGAATGTTGACTTAACGATGCCAGAAATGAGACGCTCAGCATGTCGCCGACCAGACAGATTTCTTATGAACGGTTTAACTAAGATATCCATTTACTGTATAAATTTTCCTCGCTAAGCAGATCCTTACGTCGCAAGAAACATTTCGATCCGGATAATCATGGACGTTAATAAGATATATGGCAATAAGCTGCAAAAGGTCTTAACTTTCGAAGGCAACTACCAGCACAGATTACTTAACAGGTATTGGCAGCAATTTGTTAAGTCGCCATGTGCTGGCGCCAGTCACATTGATGACGTCATTTAGCAAGGTGAAGAAAGAAGCAAGGACAGCTTACGCCACTTTCTTTGGCTTTGCTAAGAATTTGCTTCTTCTAATTTTGTAAGGAAAATAAAATCTAATTTCACCACTTCTAATTATGGGAAAATGCTTATAGACAGACAGGTGATGAGTTGGACTATTTGCAGAACTCTGAACAAGTAATTGTAAAGCAAAAACTGATCGCCATCGCCCATCTCCAAGTCTAGCTAACTTTCTCAATTAAAGCTTACCCATAGAATTTACAGTGGTAAAGACGATTAATTCCACCAAGCTGACCTCTTTACAAAACATGAAAACTTACGGTGTGATTACTAGTCCATACTGCGCCGTGCAACTTGAGATGCGACGTCGAGCAAAGAAAAATTACCATTGAACTCATAAAGCAATCATACAGATAAGATCGCTAAGTCTATTCCACTTTTTTAATTTACGAGAATTTGGAGAACTTGTGGTAGCATTGAAGATTACAGCAAGCAAGCATTCGCCCTTTGTAGCCACTTTGGAAACTTGGCTACCACCGTCTGTCTCCCAAAAATAAAGCATTATCAGCTACCTTAAATAGAGAAGAAAAGTAGAGCATAAGAAAACTTGCTTTGTCCTAACCTGAAAAAAAACCTTCTCGAGACACCATAACTGCTAAATATCGCTTACAATCACTTTTGCCAAAGTACACAGATTATCGAAACATTTTCCGGACTTCACTCACAGCGGCTTTTAACCGCATGCACAACATACAAGATCTTTTAGCTCGATCATGAAAAGCCAAAAAAATTCGGCACATTAAATCCACGTATAGTAACGCAGCAAGGACAAGGCAAATTTCCTTGCGTTGAAATCATTGCAATGTTATAAATATATCATGCAGATCTTGATATAGCTTTGGCAATACGTGCAAGGAGCAGGACGCGACCACTCTGATAACTTGATAAGATGGATCTCTTAAGCATCAATTTATGTTCGTAATTAAACAAGTAGCCACATTAACCATCATTTTGGTGGCCATCACATTCGGAATTTCTGACTCAAATGAGTCCAGCAGAAATTGCCAAGCCTTTTCTGGCATTGAGTGCAACTGCAACAATGACTCAAAGGTTACAATACTGGAGCCTGGAGAAGTCGATCAGATAAGGACTATCGTTTTCTTCATGAAAATTGCATAACTTGGCAAGGAACATTGCACCACGAACGTTCGAGAATCATTAGTGGCATGATCTTCTCGCTTTATTATTTGTGCTAAACTTATTATTTAATAATTATGTTATTAGTTCTCTTGTGTGTATTGACCTTGTTCATATCTATGCGTGCCTACCCTTTTTTCATTCACCCACTCTGTCAAGACTACTAATTTTGTCATAAAATTTTCGTTATTGCGAGTCCACCGGCTACTAAAGTGAATTGAAAAATACTAGCCAGACAAAGTATTTGGAAAATTATAAATAATCAGGCTTAAAAATTGTACAGAAAATACTGCCATGTGCTCTTTGTGCATTTAGTGCCAGCTTCTGTGCTGTAACATCATAACCTAATTGAGTTTTAGCCTTACTTTCATTTGACTTTGGCCGATTAGTGCGAAGGAGTTGGTATTGCAGATTTTTCAGTACGTTTGAATCTTGCCAATAAAATTATTGAAAACCTCCGTAAAGTACCGGCAGAGAGTCCATTGCCAAAAACAATTAAAAGAGTTTGTAATTGTCTTACAGCTCCCGTAGTTTTGAATGCTCCTAAGAAAAAAATTATGTGATGATAGCGCATGTGATACTTGGCCTTGAACATTAATAGTGTATACTAACTTTTTGGCGAGGGAGAAGACTATTGTAAGGTTCTTCTTTAACTTTATTTACTTACCACCTTCCAAGAAAGTGAGTGATATCCCGAACCGGATTAGTGGGTTACAATTGTGGATTCACCTTGGCTGAGAATATCCTACGAATGAGGTTTGCTGATAAATGTATGCCTGATGAATCAAATACGATGTAAATCTATTTCCTTCTCAAGTCCGCTCCCTGGTTTCCCGTTGAGGTACAACGTCAAGCTTGCATTAAAACTTTAACGAAAAACTTCTGCTGCACGCTTTCAAGATGCCAGCCGACTAAATTGATCACATGTGCCACCTCGAGGAGGCATCATGTTATTCCATGCTTTCCTATATGACCACGTTCACAGAGATGCGCCGAGTAAACCGACGCTAAAAAATGGGGCTGTGAGATAATAAGTGGCTTGCTGAGTTGAATGCCTGCAGTGATGTTAATCACGGACTTCATGCTGATGACCTCTTTAGTGTACTCGACCGTTATGTGGATTCTGATTCTGAAACAAGACTTGGCATAAACTGTCTATGTCTTTCTCCTACGCTTGTCGAAGACTTCGGATCACTTACTTTAAAAAAAAACATTCCACAATGCAAAATTTACAGGCTTGCAAGTAAACTTTCAGCAAGTCATTTCTTTCTCGTACAAAGCAAGATTTGTTCGAAGTGTAACTTTGCAGAGTGTTTTCAAAGACTGAAACTGGAATTCAATGTTAAAAAAAAAAATTCATGATGCCTCCTTCCTATGAATACTTAAGAATGCATTTTGAAAGTAAATTGAATATGGCGAGCGACTAAAAAACATGTCCTCAAGTTTGTAAAAAGTTGTTGTTTTTTTCTAATTCTGAAACAATAACATCCTTCGAATTCACACAAGAAAAAACAATGCCGATATTTCCAACAACAACAACAACAACAACGACAAGATATATTTTTCCCATTAGCCAACAGCGTACATGAATACATTCATAAATACAATGTCATGGCTAAATGGGATGGAGGGCTTTTCGTAGCAAAGCTAATCGGAAGAGAAGGGCCCACCCCAAGTCTGTCTACATTTTTCATAAAGAAGAACACCAGGCTTGCGCACTGCGCGTAACAAAAAGCAAATACATGTACCAGTAGTGCCTACGTGATACAGCAAGAATGTGGGTCTTGACAGCGCTTCATAACAGTCTGGCATTTAGTTTTTGTAATATATAAGCATATGCATTCGTACTTTATTTATTTCATTATTTTTCCTTACATCTCGTTTGACTATTTCAATTAGAAATTATTTATTTTTCAGCTAGCGCAAGGCCAATATCGGAAGGACAATATCAGGTTTAAAGTACACCGCAAGCAAATTGGATTTGGATACAGCGCGTGACCTGAGGGAGTCGTAAGTCCACAAGCATTAGGAAACTTTCAATCGCATAATCTAGACTGGAAACACGTGTACTCAAGCAATGTAATTAAATATCCAGTTGCGGACACATGAAAGCGATTAAGATGTAGTCAAATAGACTTCGACACACTTACCACGTTCGCGATCAACAATATTTTCATTCTGTGCGGTGAATGGTTTTGAATATATCTGGACTTCGATATAACCCACGGATTAGCAAGGCACGCCTTGGGCACGGTGCAGCTTGGCTAGCAGACGATTTCGCGCAATTCACACAATGGAACTATAGAATTAGCAACAAGAGCGGCGTAGCGCTTGTGCGGTTTGCCCCAAGCAATTGTGGATAATCACCTATATATCACAGTATGTTTTTTTTTTGCCTGTTTTCTACCTGCACAGTATGGTTTAGGTTTGGAAACGAGCTCCAGATATTGTTTGGCGTGGTTTTGGAAATCTAACCATATTTATAATCGAAAACCCCTGACGCATACGCACTCACCATGCACAGCGCCCCACACTTCAGTATGTACATAGTTAACTTAATCAACACTAGCAGGGGTTAGCATAACTCATAATAACATGTATGCCTCTGCTCAGCTTTTGCTGGTGTGCGCCAGTGATCCGGATCCCTGTTTTAAAAAAAGTATGTCTTTTTGCCCAAGCCAGAAAGTGGTTCAACCACTAGATCCTGCACGTGGATTTAACTAATCCTCAAAAGGATGTCGTCTTTAAATCAAAAAGAATTTTCAACACGCATAGTCCAGAATAGTCTTGACGAATGATACGCTCGTACTACATCGATTAAAGTAAGATAGGCTATTTAATCAATTTTGTGAATAGTTCGTGAACAAAATTTAAATTATAATTAATATAGCAGCACGCATAAGATGCATAGAATGTGCAAGACCTACAGAGTAATTATTCCTTCTTTGAGTTTACCAAAGTCAGTCATCGTTGCATCAGCCAGGGGTCTTTCGACTGTGAAGGCTACCCCCTGCAATTGCGCTAAGCAACTACTTTCTAAAAACCTCAGAGCGGATGTTGCTCATACAGCTACTTACGCTTGATGTGATACCAGCTTTACTGGAGACATAGCTCCTCAAAGCCCGACTCGAGGAAAAGTTAGGGAATGACTAGGCGTTGCGTGTCGCACGCAAGGTACTTCTAAGCAATTATATTCTGCCAAAGCTTTTCTGTATTTCTGTTGTCACGGACGTTGCAGAAAGCCATACAAACCAGAGGCATAAACTACATAGGCCTTTGTTTTCCTAGTCTTTGCCTACATATGTCTGACAATAGTTTCATTAAATGGTCTCCACGTTTTAGCAGATGATATAAATGGATAGTCTTACCTTTTGAACTTACCGGGTCGATTGCAGTTATGGTCAATGCCTCTGAAGGTATGCGAGAAGTTACGATTACTAAAGATGTCCTGAATGGAAATAAATCGAAACAGAACCGAGCCAGATGACAGAAAGTAATTAGCTGCGGCGAAAGAAGTCTGCTAATCGGCACAAATATGCGCGCAGGATTAGAACGAGACACTTTCTAATGCGTACCCCACAAATAAAATCCAAATTCGCAAGCGTAAGAGTTACTAAAGTGTAAGCTATGGCGTATTTTCTACAATCCTAGAACGCAGAGTATTCGCTATGATTTCAATCGCGTCCTTCTATTGCGAAATACAAGGATGAAGAATAATGCTTATACTAGCCTTTTGACATTGCACTTGAATGTGTCTGCGCATGTATTTTATTATATTTATTTATTTATTTAATTATTTTTTATTGCGTACTTAAAAAGGTTTGGTACTGTGAATCAACATCCCGTAGGACATCAAACAGAAGTTCATTAAGCCACTACAAAACCCTTATCGCACATTTCGCAGGCCAGTCTCTTGGTTAACTGTATTTTCATAATCGATAGATCTCTCCATGTGGCCCCTGTAGCTGCTGTGGTCCCTTTTTTGCCGTTGTCCCTATCGCGGCTGTACAAAATTCTGCTTTAAGCCTTAGATTAACGCTTTGCAAGGATGTGTTGGTCTGCAGTCTTCCATCGGACAATGGACTTTTCCCCAATATTATATCTTCAAAAGCTTTCTGGAAAGCCAGTACGAAACGGAGACTTGTCAATAGCGAATAAAAAAAAAATTGGTTTATACGCCAACGTTTCCGGTTATTATTGGGCATGTTTTAAGTTTCTGTCAAGGTTTCTACATTTTTTTTCTGCTTCATAACGCTGCTCTGTAACCCATTTTCAAGATCGAACAATCTTGTGGTCAAGAATGACAGCTAGGCAGGTCGGGAATAATGAAATGTCAGGTAAGTCATTGTCCTCGTTGCAAGGGTAGCTCCATGTTTCTCGACCACGGGTTTAACTTTACCAACAGCCCTTCATCCGACCTTTGTCTCCCATGAATTATCTATGCGGAGCCGCCACAACTCCATACAAACCAAGTGCGCTACATTTGGTTGACCATGCAAGAACCTCCCAGACGGTTGCAGAGCCAAACGTTAGTGGAAGCAACAAGCTGGAAAATCGAAGACAGCTTGCGTGAAGTATTCTATTATTTATCTGCTAAAGTTGGCATTGTTTTTTGTCTTTTCCTAGCTACATGCGCTCATAGGCTAGTACTATTATCACTAGTAAACGAGCGTGTGATATTCTAAATCGTTATGGCCGATGGTGTTCTGGGACGGAATTTCTTGATTAAAATCGGATCTTTGTATGATTGAAGACCCTCTTGTCTGTATTATCACTCACTATATCCCCTCGTATGCTCTGTTTACAGGCAACATGCATAAGGTGGTGTACAAGCAGCAATCACAGTTTCCTTATACGCCTTGACTGGGCATGGCTTGTACTAGCGAGTTGGCCATATCGAGATCAAAGAGACATTCCAAACTCCAAGTTCGACAACGCCCTAGTTTATATTAACACGATATCTTCCAATTCAATAGGTTTTGCAGACTCTGCGTTATGCAAACCTCTCAGTGATTCCAAGGTATGAACTCCTCGAACTTTAGTTCCCGCGTGGTTGAGCGAGTGAGGAAGTGAGTGAGTGAGTGAGTGAGTGAGTGAGTGAGTGAGTGAGTGAGTGAGTGAGTGAGTGAGTGAGTGAGTGAGTG
>QQSS02212548.1:0-11300 GCA_003687565.2 Craspedacusta sowerbii
AACAAATGAAATTTACAGAACTATAAAAACAACTTTAAAGGATATGACTGACCCTGGATGTTCAAAGCAGGGCAATCGCGTCTTATAAGAAGGCTTTCTTTGATTCTTAAGGCCTTGCTGTTATCATCCTTACTGAGAATACTAAAATCTGAAAATGATACAGTAGTGTCACAAGATGGCATGTGTTCTCTGACAGGAGTAGAGCACTGACCATCTATGCATACGGGTGATAGGGATGGTTTTTTTATTCAAGGCAAAAGAGACACAAGTTCGAGACTTGTAAATAGATCTGTGGAAACTGTCAAGTCTCTTGCACGCCGGGCCAACTAGCCGTGCCTGCAAAGCCTCATGTAGCTACAAGCGTTATCTGTTTGTAAGTAGACACTTTGAGTGCATCTAGTCGTGGCTGTGTGAGCTTGGGGCGACCACCGGTAAGATAGGAAGTGTGCATGTGTTGGTGCTCGCATATTCTTGCTGGAGATGGATGTTAAATTCTTAAAGTCTAAAGAGCTGCCAGACATTTAACATATTCTCCAAAATTTTAGCCTTTAGACTACCGTGTTGTAACACATATGACAAAAAATTCATCGGAAGCATGGATGGATGGACGGATGGATGGATAGATGGATGAATGGATGGATTGATGAATGGATGGAAGGATGGATAGATATGTCAAGGGCCACAAATATACTGCATTTGACGGTAGTAATAGAGCAAGAACGGATAGCACTGGTAATTAGCCGTAGGGAACTTAATTAAGTAGCTCTAGTAGGTGGTAACGAATGTTTAAGATTACCTGGGCATTGAGGCATTCCTACCCTGAAATAACATTTTAGGCCCTGCATAGTTTGTTGGAATTGATACGCTTCCGCGAGTTTGCCTTGCAAAACGCGGTGCTATGCAGCTAGTTAGAATCCATAGCGATTAAAAGGGTATATAATAACTCCATGTTAGAATCATAGATGGCGCGTACATCGTCTGTAAAGCTACCCTCGTTTCTGTGCGGCCCTTACAAAACCGTCAATGCGTCACCAGTCATCAGAGAGAACGAAAATGGCGATAGTTACGGGTGCAATCAGCTACAGGGATGTCGTTAAATCCCTTACACTTGTTTCAAGACCGACTACGAACTGACAATTCAGCTCCTGAATTTCGAGATTACCCATTTTCTATTTTTGAAATAATTTTTTTTTAAACAAATTTTGCACTTCAGTCTCTATCATGTCCTTATGCTTCAGATCCAGAATAGCTAGAATCGTTTAGGTCGAACTAATATTAGCAGCACTTACCTTAAATTCCCAGATGTAATTCGAATGTTTAGGGATTTTCTTTCCAAGAGCAAACTGTTAAAAATTATGAAAGAGGCTTATTGTGCCCTTATTATGAAGGTCCCTCCGTGAGTGTTGTAAGCCCTCCCAATATCAATAAGCTATGCAATAGTCTTTGATGGCGTCAATAACCACAAACGTTTTGAAATGAAGGGGGCATTTTTGGATTTGGAAGCTGCGCAAACTACCTTTTTTGATAAAGTACCTGCCATGGCGATGTTTTATTTTCCAGTGTGAATTGGCAGTTTACACTTAGCTCCAATTCGCTATGGCAAGAAGTTATTTTTGTTATTCGTGAACTCTCCGAAACACTCTTCAATGTTCTTTCATAGCAGATTACATAAAAAGCATTTGAATCGCAGCACCTGCTTGATCACATGCTACACTCAGAATACTTTGGAAGTAATGATCTTGTTATCATGAAAATTTAAGATCATGCTAATGATAAGGGACATCCTCTCATTCAACAATTTGACACGTCATGGGGATACAAGGATGACCATGAAAAGAATCAGTATTTTGTTTTTCTCTGTAAATGGAGTATCACTAATAGGCTTTTGGAGTTTAATTTGTGTCTTATACCATTGAAGTATGTGTATGGTGTTGAGCAAGGCAAGACTTTTCATTTGTGTTAGACATCCCATTAAGTCTATAATCCCAAAAATTATAGCCTGCTTGCCCCTTGCTATTGGTGTTTTGCAACTTGCGAAGCCCCTTCCAGTGCATATGCGCACTAACAGTTAGTAACATCATTTTTTAGGGTTCCACCTAGGTTGAAATAAACATCCTTTCTTTAAATTCATGTTCAAAGGAAGTACTCTGCAATTCATCACAAAGCATAAGTGATAGGTGCAATGATGTTGATTGTTTAACTTCATAAAGTGAAATTAATTTCTTAACTAACATTTTGGACTCAAGCACACAGTTAATGAGATGCTTCCTATCCTCAGACAGTGTATTGATTTCATCCAAAATATTTGCGAATGAATTAATGTCAACTTTACGCATATTGATATCATCTTAATCATATTGTGCTGCAAGTAGAAGCCCAGCGCATTCAGTTTCAAAATGTGGAGGCAAACTTCGCGAATATTTCAGGGGTTTTATCCTGTTCAGCCAGCTTCACAAAGGGGTGTTTTAAACTGCAGGTGTGTTCTTGTTATTTTATCATTTCGGATAGCATGCTGAGGTGTTTTGTCTTGCTTCACTTGTTTACTTGTGAAATATTGCTACTTCAGAGGAAGATTTTTCTTTTTGACATTTTATTGTAGCAGATTCAGGGGTTACTGAGAAGGAACCTTAGGTCTTGCTGTGTTATATTGATCATATTGTCTTCATGCTTGATCTGCTCGGTGCAATGTTTTCATGCACATGACTTGATGTTTACCCATTTGCTCCTGGTCATCCAAGCATTGCCAACTCAGTTTATTCGTGAGTTCAATAATAATCAGAAATAGTAATTGCTGATATGAGATTGATTCTTGTCGGCTAACTAGGCTGGTCTGCACTGGTAGAGGCAGACGTTTCAGTAATGCTTTGTAACGCTTTCATCAAATTTTTTGATGATTTACCAGTCTCACCATTGCACCTTAACCCCATAGACCTATGTTGTTTACTCATTTATGGAAAAGCCACACTTGAAGGAGTTAATACGTCCTCACAGTCTTGGCTGAACAGTTATCGCGCAATACAGCCTGTGGTGCGGTGCTTGAAGTTCGGTCCACAGTAGGTGAAGGGCGTTTCTCCAGTAGGTTCCGCGGAAAGGTGCGAGTTGTGATCTTATCAGGTACTGAGTATTCATGGTCCTCTGCGAGTAATTGAAAGATATTGGTGGATGAGGGCAGCGTTACTATTCCTGCAGAGGTTGTGATCGACTCCTTGGGTCCAGATTTAGTTTGCCTATCCAAGAGAGGAATCAAGATTTTCATCACGGAATCGACGGTGGCATGGGATTCTGGAATGGACAAGACGCGGCAACGGAAGCTCTTCAACAACGCAGACCTTGCAGCAGAGTGCAGCGGTAGTGGATAGTGCGGTGAAAATGGGACATTTAGGTCGGGTGCCGGGGTTGGCTGGGCATTGGGTGAGACGTTGATTCTGAGTTTTGGGGTTAACGGGTCGGGAAGCTAAAGTTAGTATTCGTAGGTTGTTCTAAGCTGCTGAGATAGCGTAGGCATGTGCGATGAGCAGCATCGGGTGGGTTACTGCTTAGGGAGTTACACGCGACTGCCCCCAGGAAAAACCGAGATGTAACTAGCGTTGGTTGCGGCTGGCGAGGCAGAGGTGTCCCCATGCTACGACTCGGGAATTCATTACTAATCGTGGCTGTGCAGTTTGAAGGAAGGTCAATAGTAGCTTGAATGCCAATAAGAGGTGCCTAGGCAGGTCATTGTGGTACAGCACGGGTCAGCCAGACGGGGTGTCCAGCACTTAAACGGTCGAAACACCTGCAAGGTCTGGTGTGCTGCTGATGACTGTTTGGTGCTCACAGTGTCATTACGCTGTTGGTTTTGTTCGTAATCTCTATGAAGGGGCGATTATTTTGCTTTGCTTTTTGTTGTCTTTATTTCTTATCCTTTGTTGTTAGATTTCGGAGATTGTCGAACAAAGCCCTTCCAGAAGAGCTCCGCAAGGCTGGGCCTGCTCCTACATTTGATGTTTCAAAGCTGAAGAAACTGCTAGACCATGACAATCATGAGAAGCGAGACAAGCTTCGACAGTTTCTTAGTCATCCAAGTATGGTACCAAAATATAATATCACTTTGGACGAAGAGAGGGAAGTTGCTTTGTCTCGCTTAAAGCGAATCTGTGATGGGGGTTTCATTTCGGTGTTGGACTTTCGGAGCAATCCTCTAAACATATTTGCGGCTCACGAGCTGGCAGCCATAATCGATCCTGCCATGACAACGAAGATGACGGTGCAGTTCAACTTGTTCGGCGGGACAGTGCTAAAGCTTGGAACTGAGAGGCACCACAAGAAGCTTCTTAAAGGAATCGACTCACTGCAAGATGTTGGATGTTTTGGTTTAACTGAACTCGGCTATGGTAACAATGCTGTTGAGATGGAAACGACGGCTGTCTACGACCAGACCTCAGGTACTCAGTGTTAGACGAATGTTCTGGCCATCTGCGAAGTTTTCAGCTTCTCAGTTTAACGACCGCATTGAAATATTACTAGTTTCTATTGGTGCTGTTCTTATTATTTTTATTTTCTATCTTGAGAATAAGCATTTAGTCTCGAGCGCATCGAATTAAGTATGCAGATGTTTGTATTTATAAGTAAATTAAAAAGTTTTAATTTATAAGTAAATAAGTTGATGTTTGAAGTGCAGCCCTTTGTTTAGACGAGCTTGTCGTCAATACTCCATCAATCCTTGCGCAAAAGTACTGGATTACGAATGGGGCTGTTCACGCCAAGCATGTTGTTGTTTTTGCGCAGCTCATTGTGAATGGTGTGAACGAGGGAATCCATGGAGTGCTGGTACCCATTCGAGGAAGCGACATGAAGGTAAGAAGGAAGGTTGCAATGTTGATGTTACCTCATCTCTCGTGCGGCGCAGATCCAGAAAGAAACGCCTAGACTAACTGTATACCATTTAAAGGATTATGTTTTCCTTTCATAGTTTATACCGAGACTAAGCTTGATTAGGTTTTATATTTGTTTCTTTCTGATGTCCATGGGCGATCGGATATAAACGATTTAAGTGTTTTCTGTGAACCTTTCGTGTTGAACGTCACTCGCTGCTAATGAAGCCAGGGCACAACTATGATGCGTGTACTGCAACGATGCCCTTATGATCGCCTGACCCCACGGATGTTGGAGTGCATGGGATCGGTTGCAATTCTTTTGTCTTCTCATCATCTGAGCTTCAATGGCGAGTCCGCGCACTGAGCAAAGTCTGCCGTTTATTTCGTGATATATTTACATAAACGATTTCATTCAATGTATGAGTGTGCCTAGCTGAAGAATCGAGCCCAGAGAAAGTTTTTTCATTCATCGGATCGCGCAGCCTTCCCCAAGATATTTCTGATGGGCCCTGCAAGGGGAGGATCTGGAAGAAAGAATCTCTTCCCCGAACAGCAAAAAGGCAGGGTGCGATACGTCTTTTTTTCTGCCTACCCTATGAGCACGCTAAGCCAGTAGAAAAAATGTAAAAACAAAATCGTTTTTACGAGCAATTAGTTTATTAGTAACAGAGACCGAGCATACATTGCTTGCATATAGTAAGAATCATAGGAAACTTGAATTTAGATTGCCGTGCTTGCGCCTATGGTTGTAAAATCGCATCCATTGATAGTTTCGCCCATCGAGGGTCCTTGATTTTTCTCATTGTCGGTTAAGCAGTGTTTTGCTCTCATGCGATCGAAAGTGTGTTTTGTTTCAGGTGCTGCCAGGCTGTACTGTTGAGGACATGGGATACAAGATGGGACTGAACGGTGTGGACAACGCCAAGCTGGCCTTCAGCAATGTGCGAGTGCCAAGAGAGAACCTACTAAACAAGTACTCGGATGTGCGTCCAGACGGTACCTTCACCTCGTCCATCGCTAGTAAGCGCGGCCGTTTTCTCGTCATGGCTGATCAACTGCTCTCCGGTAGGATCTGCATCGCAAGCATGTGCATGGTAGGTTGAGTTTTCGTACAATGTCCGTGCGTGGTTCATTGATGTAATTGGCTAATCAATAATAAGATGGGTAATTGTTCGAGTAGTCGGGGGTAGGGGGTCGAGAAAATAGGGAATTCCGAATATTCAGACTAGATCGAAGAGGTTATGTTAATATGACCGGTACTTGAATGCCAGAACTGTACTGGCAACTACTAGTAAACACTGCCGCACTTGCGGACTTTTTCCTGTCAGCGTCGTATGAGATATGCTTATTCACCCTCTCTGCTCCGCATATGTTTGGATGAAACCTTCGCTAGAAGCGGAGCTGGCTCGTCAGTAAGGAGGGCTATTAGAGGATCGATTCTATGGAATGGACTAGCATGAAGGCCGAGTTCGATACTCGTCTCCGGGAAGCTTCGGTATTTGGAGCTTGCTAGTGTTGACATCTGTCCATGTTAGTTAAGGGTTTTTTTTGTTGCTCAGTTTCAGGCCGCATTACTTTTTCTGTTCAAATGGAGTTGCAGGTCGGATCGAATTCTGATCAGTTTGACTTACTCTGGCGCATTAAAATGTTACATTGTTTATAGTGCGTCCGTCCTCCTTTCTATTGACTGCAAATAACCTACACATTTCATACACCCTTCGCATCTGCATGGTTTTAATCCAACGCCAACTAGATAAGAACACCTGGCAGCGAGTTTTTGACGTCACCACAAGAACGCTGACCTACAAATTTGCTTGAGCGCGTCTCGCAGTTAGTCGTGCCTTGCTCTAGCTCTTCAAGAATTTTTTTTATCGTCCAAGATGTTTTGCAAGTGCTCTGTTCCTGGCTTCCAAAGGAAATCATGGCGATGATAGACCTGCAGGGGCATATTTTATTACCCTAACGGGAAAGCTAAACGGGGAAGGTCTTCGATGTTACCATAAGCTCTAGAAAACTTTTGTTTATGCTTCGTTTTGTATTATTGATTACCAAAGTAGTTGCTCCTTTCTATAACAATTGCTGTCGAGATGTTCTCGATAACGATGACTTTAAGTAAGTGCAAGATGAAAAGTCTCAGCAAATGTGTGCCATGCGTTTGTGAGCTGCACTTCAAGCCCGAGGATTTCTTGTTGGAAACCACTGTCACTGATGAAAGGACTGGTGTTACTCTTTCTGCTAAGTTGAACAAACCCAACCTTGCTAAGGGTGCTATTCCTTACTGCTTGCAACTTTACCCTCGTCTTAACCTTATCTCTCGTCCTACACAAGCTAGAGAGGACCTTGTAGAGAAGAGATGGTCAAAAACCACTGAAAACCTGCAGCTCTATCAAGCCCACGGACAGATGTCTACGTATGCAACATAAGGAAATAGTTGTTGATGATTCCCAGTGTTTGGCAGATGTTCTTAACGAGCTAAAGATTTATTTGCCATGGAATGTATTGCAGTACCAAAATTATTCAGTTATATGCCTTCTATCGTTTGACCATAGAAAGTCTGGCTTGCCTTGTCCACGTCATATGACAGTCGGCACTGCAGTGGTTGCGTGCTTGCTTAGTGTTGCTGTGCAAAACCACAGGCGATCTTAATGCTTTTGGTGTGAGCGGATCAGTCTTCTGATTAATGGACACCAATAATGCTCACCTGATTTTTCAGCCTCAACCTTATCGTTTTCTGCGAGAGATTTGAAAATTAGTTCTGCCGGCTTACATGGCAGTCCACAGAATCAATGTCTCCGTCTGTCCAGTGATGGAGCGATCTAATCCTCTTTTCTGAATAATGTTTCTCGTAATGCTTAAATTACTTTCTCCATGTGAACAAGATGTGCTCCTGCTTATCAATGAAATTCGTTTGAGGTCTTTTTTTTTCTTGTGTTGATGGTACATTTGTTTGAGGTGCATGTACTTCTCAAGAAGCAGCTACTACTACATGCATTTTCATGATTTCAAGCATTTTCCAAATCCAAAGATGCTGCACATGTTATGGCGTACTTTAATTTAGAAGGCAGCTTACTACATGAAATGATTCACCGCATTGTTGTTGGACTAGAAGCCATCGGTTTATCCTGTTATCGTACAGTTACCGACAATAATGATGCGAAAGCGAACGCGGTGTCTCAGTTCTGAGGTCCACCGGTTTTTTCTCCTGAATCCATCCAAGCCATGCGGCCAGACCCTTATTCTACATTCTTGATGCAGTCCACCTCTTCAATTGTCTGTGTATCAATTGACTTACCCTAAAATATCTTGGAATGTCCACGATGTACCCACCATTTTTCTTTGATGATAACCGAAGCGAAGTTGTTGCTGAAATACAAGTTCAGATTGCTTTATTCGAATCTCATAAGGCTTCCAAGTGACAAGCTTGTTGCGTTTTCCTATTCTCTGAATTCTATTCTATTCTATTCTATTCTATTCTATTCTCTTTCTATTTTCTATTATATTTATTTTTCTATTCTATTCTATTTTGTATTCTCTGTCTACGAAAGCATTGAATCCATCCAGATCAGAGAGCCGAGCACGTGTGAAACAGATTTTTAATTCTTATGTGCGACAAGCCCTTCTGTCACTTGGTTGTAAACAGCAAATTCTACATTTGCATAACTGCAGTGTCTTCATTCAAGTTATTACACGTTGGTGGCTAGTTGTTAATACTATGACAGGGCAGCGCCAGCTTTCCTTGATATCCAGCGGATTTCAATTTAAAGGTCTCTTGCTTATTTTTCGGAATGGCTGGGGCAAGATTCAAGATTCAAGATTCAAGATTTATTTTCGCATGTAGAAAACAACAATACATGGTCAAATAAAAATTGCAACAACCTACATGTGCAGGAGGTCTCCTCACTAGCAAAGCTAGGAGCCACCCCTATAGCCCCCCTAAGTCGTACGTCTAATAACCGTTATGCAAAAGTAGTAAGTGGGGCAGTGGTGTTGTCTAGAATCAAACAAATTTCTAACCAAACGAACGCAGTAGCACCTCATTGGTAGTTACTTTTAAAAGGAAAACAACTCGTATTAGTGTCAAGGACATGTTTCGGCAAAGCAATGCCAATGATTGCGTTTATCGTGTAAGAGTTTTTTAAAGTGTTCTATCTACAAACGATTGGTGTATTCACGCCTATTCCGTGTAAATATCCCTGTGACGTTTGTTTGGTTGAATTTATAACCAATACTACGAACACTGCTTTGCTACTCAACACCATTGGGTTTCTGAGAATCAGCGTGTTTTGCTTTGAGAAACTGAATGCCAGCTACGTGCTTCTAGGTAAGTTCCAGACTGATTCGTTAGAAGCTCGTTTCGGTCAGTATAGGCAAATTGATGTTGTCGCCAAATTTTTGAGTGTGAGAAAAAGCTAGGATTGTGCTCGACCGTGCAGTTAAAAGTGTCTGGGAGACATGTTACACGTTTTAACAACGCAACTGAATGGTCTGAGCTAGCGAAGTGAGCCGATCCTGCTCCCCACTGGCTAATTAGGCAGTAAAGGATGATTATCTAGTACAGAGCCAAGTTTGCCAGTTCTCATTTGCTTGTAAGAAGTTTCTATGATCTGCGTACAAGAAGGCTCTTTCTTTTTTAAGCTGGTGAAATGAATATTCAATGACGTCGCGGGATACGCCCAGCCTCCGTGAAAGGCCTTGCCGTCGAGGTGGCCTTGGGTGTGGCAGGTTTGTTTGGCTGAATGTCACTCAGTAAGTTAGCTTAGCTTCGGGTGCTTCAATGTGTTCCTATTCGTTCCAGCGTGGAGAGCGTTTTCCTCTCCTTTGAAAGTCCTCCGCTTTGTCGCGTTTCAGTAGGCGTGAATAACGCTCTCCTTTCGGATTTGTACTCTTTCAATTTGACGCAACAATAAATAAAATGTGTCCTTCTCCAAGTAGACCATCCCAGTCCCACCTAAATAAGAACATTTGCCAACCAATTGATATTCTTTAATTAGCTTAGTTAAGGGTCTGTAATTTTTCACATGGGCAAAGGTCTTAGTATTTTCCAGGGTTGTTAGTTTTTATCTGCGTACAATGTAGCCAGAAGATGTAGCCATGGTGAGACCTATTTCTATGACGGTTGATATAACTCCATATCGAGTTCAATTTTAATACTTTCTCTAAACGTGCAGGATTTGAATATACTTCCATAACTTTTTTTGAGGATGAGTACATTTATAGATCGGATGGTTAAGCAGAATTGGATTACCTAACCTTTCAAGCAATGCTTAACTCTCATCAAAGGTCATTGTGAATTGGATAGTGTTTGTCTTGATAGCATACCTGATTCAACCATTCTCTTGTCTTTGTTTGTGAGCCATCCCGTATTGGTGATTCCTCGATGCTGAAAATATCAGTGTTGTTAATATATCAGTGAAAATATCAGTGAAAATATCAAGTATATTGAAAATATCAGTAAATATATCAGTTAAAATATCAGTGTTGTAAATATCAGTGGGGATGTTCGCAATGTTTCAATGCGAGTTTTTTTTTTTTGTCCATTTGGGCATGCTGTCAATACGCTTGCTGTGTTAAGACCTCGTTTTGCTCATGCATCAAATTTCAAGCTACGGAGGTCTCGCTTTGGTATGAGAAGGTTTTCTTCTTTATCTCATAGCTGTCTTCTATACACTCGTGTAGCTTTCGCGTGGTTGATCTGAACTGCTTATTTTCCTCATGTGTTAGGGTGGCTCGAAAGCCAGCCTCGCTATTGCTACTCGCTACGCTGCCACTCGTCTCACGGTTGGTCCTGAAGGAAAGTCCGACATGCCCATTTTGTCGTATCAGCTGCAGCAGCGAGCCCTGATGCCGCTCTTGGCTCGCACGGTGGCGCTGAACTTTGGCTTGGATTACGTCAAGGATAGATGGGCCTTTCAGAAAGATGACGGTTCAGAGCATCAAGAGGTGTCATTTTGACGTTCACGCATTTGATGCTGGCAAAACGTTTGTCATATGTGCTCTCACCCACTCATTCCTGGTCACCTGCGCATTTTACCGTGGATTTTTTGTCTTTGCTTATGGGCAATTGGCATGAATGCTTGAACTATGTATTGCTTGTTTTTTTCTTAACAATGCTCGTTGTTTTAGGTTGTAACAATGTGTTGTGCGATCAAGCCGTTGTGTTCGTGGAATCTGGAGAACGTTGTATCTGTTTGCCGCGAGCGGTGTGGCGGGCAAGGCTACCTCTCATGCAACCGCTTCGGTACATTCATCTGCCTTGCTCACGCCGCCATGACTGCCGAGGGAGACAACAGCGTCCTTATGCAAAAGGTACGACTTGAAAACCATGTATGCTTGTACCTATATATATGTATGTATGTATGTATGTATTTATGTATTTATGTATGTATGTATATATGTATGTATGTATGTATGTATGTATGTATGTATGTATGTATGTATGTATGT
>QQSS02212559.1:0-11299 GCA_003687565.2 Craspedacusta sowerbii
CGCACATACCAGAGCAAACCAGTGGGATAAAAATTGCGTCATGCGTAAAGCGTCTCCGAAGTATGAATTGGGCATAATTCTCTGTCGAGGCAGCTAAACAGGTGGGGCAAGCTAGCAACGAGGAGATAGGAACCCAGTGAGCGAGTGTTTATTGGAGTGCGTGACATCCCAATAAATATTATGCGCTTGTTTTTTGTACAATCGATGATCAGTTAAGTTAGAAATTGTATGCTTGCACGAATCTTAATTTATCTTAATATTATATTATATTATCTTCTATTGTCTCATCTTATCGAACCACGGCGATTCGTCTAGTTACTTCACAACGCAAGACGGTTTCATGCAACTGAGTAGTAGTTTCACAGGTTAAAACGTTCCGATCCGGTGGAAATGAGCAATAGCGCGAGCCTGTTTTCCTGTTTTCTCAGGGTATTTAATTGCCGTTTTTCCATGGTGATTAATTGCTGCTTTTCCATGGTATTTAATTCCTGATCAATTATATTTACGACCTCCATGTAGATGAACTGATTTTACTCTGTCTTAAGCCGGAGTCTAATCTCTAAGTAACTCTCGCACCTGATAAGCTAAGTGATGCTCGATTTTTTTTTTCTTTTTTAACCCATCTCTCTCAACTCTTTTTTATCTTCTCTCCTCCGTATTGCATAATGAAAATATCATCCCAAGATAAGTGTGGAAAGTGCAAAAAGTACATTCCATTCCACCAGCGAAGCACCCTGTGTAGGTCATGTAAAGTTTACTTCCATATAAAATGCTCCTCAGCAAGTAACTGCAACTACTCACACTCATCTAATTCGTGGAAGCGTACTGTATGTCTTCAAAAGAAACTGCCTTTAAGAGGTGTAGATGACAATGATTTGCAACAAATACTTGCAGGATTTGATCAAAAATCTCTAAATCTCAATAGCTTCCCTTCATTCAGTGTGAGGTCATTGTTAAATGCAATACAAGGACAGTCTGCTAATTTTTACGAGCTTATCTACAGTAACAATACATCTAAGTACCATGACATTTCTGAATTTAGTACGCTACGCTTGAACTCCGACTCGTCATATGGAGTCCTGCATATGAACATAGCTTTCCTTGTTAAGCACCACGAAGAACTACGCCTACTTCTTAAATTACTAAATTATAAGTTCAAGATCATAGGGATCTCTGAGACAAAGCTTCGACAAAACTTCGTATAGGCAACTGATTTAGACGCATATACATTTGTTGACACCAGAACCTTAACTCATGCTGGAGGAACTGCGCTCTATATACACAACTCTATTGCCGATGATATAAGACTTCGAGCAGATCTGTCAGTACAAATCGAAGATAAGGTTGAGTCCACATTTATAGGACTTCAGCAAAGTCATAAAAATAATATCATATGCGGATGTATTTATAAGCAACCTAGCTTGAGTATTTCTAAATAGTTAGGTGGAACCGCTACTGCACCAGATTAGTACCGAAAGCAAATTTGTGATGTTAATGGGTGACTTCAACATTAACCTAATGGCATATGACTGCTGCAATTTCACGACATGTTAGCCTGGCATTCCTTTCAACCTCTTATAATGCAGCCCAGTCGTGTAACAAAAAGATACCGGACTCTTATTGACAACATTCTCTCCAACAATACTAGGTATCTGTCCAAAAGTGGCAACATAACCAGCAGCATTTCTGATCATTTTGCACAGTTTTCTGCATTTATCGATTAAAATATAATACACAAAATAGAAAAGAAAAAGTGATTGGCTAGCCGTGATTATCGCCACTTTAATGGAAAAGAATTTGCAGAGTTACTTAGTGAAGTAAATTGGAAAGAAGTTTTCAGCGACGAAACAAATCCTAAGAGTTTGACGAAATCATTTATCAGCAAAATAAATAATCTGCTTGATACCATTGCGCCTTATAGAATGATTATCCGCTAAGAAATGCAACTGACTAAAAATCCTTGGATTACGAACGAAATTCTCACTGCGATTAATACCAGAGAACAAGTCTTAACGCAACTACTAACAGAAAAGGACAAAATCACTAAAGAGATTCTCCATGCGACTTATAAGCAAAGGAGGAACACTGTGCTAACAATGATAGGCACAGCAAACGCGACTATTATCGGAATTATTTCTCGCAACATGTAAATGGCTTGAGAAAAACGTGGGATGGCACAAATCAGATAATTAACACAGGTAAGAAGAAATCGTGCCCGTCTAAAATTCTTGATGAGAATAATTTAACTGCTCCGAGCCGAAACACATTGCTAATGTATTAATTAATTACTTTTCCCAAATTGGGGAATCGCTAGATGAAAAAATATCTACTTCTTGAATAAGCTTTCGGTACTTCATGCCGCAGCCACTAGCTTACAGTATGTTTCTACATCATACCACGCCAAAAAAGTTGGTTATGAAATTAACTCACTGAACAAGAGCAAAGCCAGCTGTTCCATTAGAATACCCTCAAATTTACTTAAGCTAGGCGCCATCTATGTGTCGGCACCTCCATCATTCATTATAAACGAATCGTTCAATCAAGGCATTTTCCCCCGAAGTCTTGACGGTTGCCAAGGTAACACCAATATACAAGTCTGGCTCAAAGGAAAACTGCAGCAATTACAGACCTATAGTGCTTTTATCAAATATCAGAAAAATCTTTCAAAGATTTATTTACTGCCGAACGCGCACCTACCTTGAAAAGCATAGAGTCCTGTGTGACCTCCAATTTGGTTCTCAGAAGCGGCACTCAACTTGTCATTCACTGATTAACATTCCGGAGTACATCAAAACGTCTTTAGACAAGGGAAACTTTGTTTGAGCGCTATTTAACGACCTTCAGAAGGCTTTTGATACTGTAAACCAAAAAATATTATTTGACAAGTTGTGCACCTACAAATGCCTCGAGTGGTTCCGGTCATACCTACTTGGCAGGATACAATTTGTCATACTAGAAGATGCGGAATGTGATCCATTAAAAGTCTTTCATGGTTTTCCTCAAGGTTCTACATTAGGTCTTGTACATTAGCGACGTTCACAGGTGCATTCAATTGTCCATTTGCTACCACTTTTCTGACGACAAAACTGTCTTATTCCACAATAAATCAGTTAAAACAACGAGAAATTACTACCTAAGTATACTTAACTAACGAGACATTCTATGTCTCGACAACTGCAAGTCATCTTAGACTGGCTTTCTGCAAACCGACTGTCCCTGAATGCCTAGAAAACTGAGTTATTTCGACCAAAACTCAAATCCTGCCAAGCTCGACGAACATTAAACATCAGAGGATGCAAGGTTTATCTTTCCAGCAAAGTTGAATATCTTTGTGTCATTATTGATCAACATCTCCAGTGGAAATTTCATATAAGAGAACTTGAGAAAAAGCTCTGCGTCGCTAATGGTTTGCTATTAAAAACTTGCCACTATGTTGAGACAAATACTTTATGAGGCTTGTACGTCAGTTTTTCCCATTCTCGTCGTTCATACGGCTCTATAGTCTGGGGTCAGGCCAGCAAAGCGGAACTGCAAAAACTTATCCTTCTACAGAAGCGCGCAATAAGAACAATTGAGTCTGCTGACCTCCATAAGCTAACTTCCCATTGTTTTACAAACAAGGCATTTTGAAACTTGAAGACAATATAAAAATGAAAAAGTATGAATTCATTTACGACTGGAAAAACGATAACCTCCCACAGGCATTCCGCAGTTACTTTGGTTTCCATGAAACGGGACAACTTACTAGGTTAGTTGCAAAACCGCACCTAATTATTCCAAGAAGAAAAACGGAAAGATAAGGAAGTAATTGCATGAAATATCAGGGTGCTTTGCCGCACAACCAAATTTTTTATCTTGTAGATGAGTAGATTTTCCTGTACCAAAACACACTTTTATGAATACAACAAAAGCCATGCTGCGTGCTACTTATGTCTAGATACGATTACACGATTAGACTCCATTCATTGACACTTTCTTCCTTGATCCTTCTTTACTCTTTTACTTGCTAACATGGTCCACTCCTGTCTCTTTTTATTACTTCTTGAATGGTTCACATATTTTAATGCTATGTTAACGTGTAGTCTTTGTTACTGTCATGACAATGTGAATCTGAAACAATAAGAATGACGCATTCGCACCGGACGATAGGTGATCCCTGCGTAATTAGCATTTTGGTATTAGGAGATCTTCCCTTCGGTTGATAGTACGATCACTATCATTCTCATTGAAAGTCTGTTTCCATGTCAGCATTTTTTGTGTGCCGCATAGTCACATCTTCGAAGTCGAGCTAAAACAGCTTCAACTTAATCGAGTTTGACTGTACGTTGAGTAAGTTGGCGAATTTATGTTGCGCGATGACCCAGCTCTCGATTAGCAGACACTCCCATTTGGAGTGACACCTGCGCAGAGTTGCGAAGCAGGCGTGAAGATCGAATTCGATCTGCAATTTATGAGTAGCCAGGTGTTGACCAATTGAGCTCGACTGTTGCTTGTGTTCCTCGATGCGTTGGTGCAGGTGGCGGGTTGTCATGCCGATATAGCCAGAGTTGCACTGGCCACATTGAAATTTGTAAACAACGCATTGTTGACTCACAATCTTTGGCTTTGCTTCCTTTGGTCTAAAACTTTCGCCAATTTTTCTGCTCGTGAATATTGGCCGAATTGTTACCCGTACTTTACATGCCAGATCATTTAGACAGTACTTTAGGTTGCGCGCACTCTTTTCATCCTTACAAGGAATAACGAATCGTACGATCTCATCGGCGAAACTGTCATCCAAGTTACGTTGTCGGGTAATGCCCTTTTCGACAAAGTCAAATACAATCCGGTCAAATAAAACTGACGGGTAGGCCAACTTTATAAATAGTGTACGCAAATGTTTGACTTCTTCGTTAAAGGTGGACCAATCGCTACTAAAAGGATACGCTCTGTACAGCATTGACTTGATTAAACATTTCTGGTACCGAACGTCCTTATGACTGGAAGTGCAGTAGGAGACCAGTGTCCGTTGGCTTATGGAAAACAGATGTAGATAGTATCCGCTTTGTCGTGTTTATCCCAGCGCCACAGAATGAGACCATTGTTCTTTTCCACTTATGCTGTGAAGGACAGCGATGAATGAAGACTGTTAAGCTCGCTAAGGAAATCCTTGGCCGCAATTTTGCTAGGCATTATTGTAAAAGTGTCATCAACAAAACGTTGGTAAAACTTGAGAATTTTGCCTACGTTTCGTAGTTTTTCCTCGTAGTGGCACATGATTGTATTTGCAATCAGTGGGCCAAACGGCGATCCCATGCTAACTCCATCCCGTTGAAAGTACAAAGCATCGTCAAAGATAAAGATTTGGTCCTTTACCGCTAGCTGGAGTAGCTTGCGTAGGTCAGCTCGAGAGATGCAAAGTTTGAGTTTTATTTAACCCACCGTCTTGAAAGGCTTTGTCAACAAGAATTTCTATCGTCTCATTTACTGGTACATTCGTGAAAAGTGACGTGACATCGTACGAAACAAGTATTCTACCTGGACTCATAACCTTTCTTGATAGTTCGGTCTCAACGACGTCAAGTATGTCTCTTATCATGTGCTCATTTGAAGCCAGCAGTTTCAACAACGTGTCCAGTCACTCCGCCAATTTGAAATTGCATGTTCTAGTTGCGGAAAGTATAGGTCTCATGGCTAGATCTTTCTTGTGGGTCTTCTTGAGTCCCGGGTAACATGAGATAGTTCTGATTAATTTGACCTTGAATTATCTTACGTCCCGGGTAATATGATAATAGTTCTGATTAATTAGCCCTAGCCCATAGCTGAGTCATTAAGATATTGAAGGGCTTTAGTGTTTCCAAAGGGAAACAAAAATGCTGGTTTGGCTTCTTTTGGCTGTCGTCAGCTAAGTCTCTAGAGTGCGGGAAAAACCCATGCTTGATTTTTGTGATTATTACTCAGGCGTAGATGGGTAACTTAAGGGTCTGATGTGGATCATAGCATACACAGAGAAGAATGTCTAACGATTGTGTTGGGTATCTTAAGTGTCTGAAGTTGGGGTGGTAGGGTCATAACAAATACCACCAAAGAACTCTGAAAATCTTGCTTCTAACAAGCAGGCTCTTATAGCCATCTGTAAACTGCTGCACGGACGTAGCAAATACTGCCCCGAAACCGATGTCGGGTGATTTTGGCCGAACTTGCTTGTCAGAAGATACTTTGAGAGAGCAGGATTGACCGCAGCGAAATAGTAGTAAGAAATACAATAAATCCAATGCTCCCGTATTTTGTATGCATGAGTTCCCATCAGATAAAGGAACCATGCATTATTGTGGCTTACTCTAAAAGCAGACTTGATGTGTGATTTTCACCGACGTGAGAAGTGGATCACTGTCATTAACAGCTAAGATTGGATTCCAAAAACATACAGTCGCCTGTGCGGTAAGCACTTCTCATCAGGTTAGTACCAACTCACAGAGTTCTCTTTTAGAATGGAGTGGTCTTTATAATAAGAGAAGTTAGAGTAACTAATATATCTGTTGTCCTTGTCTACAAAACCTTATTTGTAGGCACATACCCAACCCAGACCTACATACTAATTTGCTAGTACTAGTTACAGCTCTTTCAGTTGCGTTTGTGTGGACGCTATACTCGATGCGAATCTGAAGCAGCGCTTCCAGGCTAGCTGGAAATCACGACTTTAAGCTTAGTTTTAGGGGGGAAAACCGATGATACATTGAGTCAGGATTGTGTGCCTCCAATACTTAAACATGTATCTTCCCCAGAACACTTTACCTCTCCTGCTAGAAGTCAGAGGCAAGCCAGTGATAGGCGTCAAGTTACAAAGAAAAAGACGCTTGAGTATGACAAGACTAAAGAGGCTGCCCAGACTCTGCTTTGTATTGCACATCTACCACTTAGCTGACTGTATTTAAAATTCTAATGAATCACGAGATGCAGGCTTTATAGACGGAGCATATTCAAGCAAGTGTTGTGTAAGGAGAAGCATGAATCATTAAAAAAGGAATGCTTGATCTTGCGCCAGGAAGTACTTAAGCTGCGAGAGCTTCCAAGTATTTCAAAATCTGATGAGTTTACCTGAACACGCTGAGAAAGTGACATGGCTGACTGCACTTTGCTCATATTCAAAGCTTATGGTCCTATATCATACTATTTATGTATTAGTCTGGCATTCAGACTAGCTGGAGCCACCCACGCAGCGCGGCGAACCCCTCGGGTTGCGTGCGCCATCTCCTGTTTTTCATGCCCGTATATGGGCTCGTCTGTAATTCCACCCTACGGCGCACAGTCTGCCCTGGCTAGTTAGGGTGCCTTACATTGTGTGGTATCGAGAGTCCTTTAATTGTTGCTGCCCTATATATGCCAACCCTTTCTCGTACTGGTTATTGAACACTCCTCTCGGAGCACTTGTGTGTGTGTGTGTGTCTGTGTGTGTGAGAGAGAGAGAGAGAGAGAGAGAGAGAGAGGGAGACAGAGAGAGAGAGTATTAAGAGGCGAAGGAAAAGACTCCACCGAGGTATGTTTCACGTGGCTGCTTATAAGCTTCTCGTGTGTTACGTTTGGCGTTTGCTACGGCTGTATAGTGTTTTCTATATTTAAAAGTGTATTGATCCCATTGGTAGACCAGTATTGACTTTGATACTTCGATGTATGATGTTTTGCTTGATCTTTACTAGCAAACTAGTAAATAGTAAACTCATATATTTCATTACTTCAAAAAAGGTTTACGGAATTGTCCAGTCAAACCACACGTCGTTTGCCTTGATCTCTTGCGCTGAGGTTTGATACTGCTGTCACAGACAGCTAATTATGTTAACTTGTGTACTATGTCTTTGTTTGGAAAGCTCACTCTTGCACAAATATGGCTGCAAATAGTGCTGCCAAATTTTTAGCCCTTTAATTTCATGTCTCAGATACAACCGCATCTCCTATGTTTAACAATATGATTAGCTTAAAATGCTGGCAAAGAACTGCAGCAAATTCTGCCTATGTCATTCAAGAAGTCCTTCCAGGACGGCGCATTCTTACTAGCAACTCCACAACAATTAAATTCTCGATTGGTGCTACACCTTGTTAGGTGCAGTTTCCCTAACTTCGCATGATTGGAGTGGATGTACCAGTGACATACATATCATGGAATCCAGTGCATTCCTTGAAATGCTATTACTCGGACATGTTGTGCTAGCAGACAGAGGTTTTTTTAGCATATGCCTCGTTCACCCACAAATGCAGTCTTCAATGTTCCCGCATTTACCAGAGGCAAGAAACCAATAAACCCTATTGATGTGCTGTATGAATACATGTTGAGTTGGTAATTGGTCAGGTTACATATGGTGAACTGGAATGAACCGAAGAAAACGATTTGAGACGAAAGCAGAAATTTCAATAAATCAATTATCCTTCTTAATTATCCTTCTTAATATCCGCAGCATATCCTTCTTAAGACACTTTTAAAAATAAAAAATAAACGTCCGTCTTTACTAGTGGCACGCTTGAGCCTGCTTCCTAGACTTGACCTGACCCAGCTGTGATGGAATATTTGAATTGCTGAGTCTCAGAGTGGCATCAAGTGTTGTTCTAAGCCTATTTTATTTTCAGATTTTGTTTTGGTTAAAGCTACATTTGAGAAGGCTGATTCCCACAACAAATGTTGTTGTGAACTGAAATAGATGTTTTACGGCCCTGAAAGTAAGAAATGGGTTCGAATTTGAGACATGAATTCAGAACGTGGCCACGTCTAGTTTGTCCCCCTCTTTCTTGTAAGTGCTGTCAGTTGAGACACCTAGAAGCTGGGATTCTAGGTCTAAGGGAAGAGAAACAGCATTTTTTTTTGGTCCACTGAAAATGGATCTACTATCTACATGTTTCCCAAAAGCAGCATGCTGATTCGGAAAAGCAACTATGACATACAAGAAAAAATTTAATGAATCTTAGCCGGCCCAAAGGCGAATTGCTAAAAATTTCTTGTGGCCCAACATCCCTCACTCTCGGCCCTTCGCAGGGTCGCGTCACTATGCTTGACTGGTTTTGGTGCAGGGACGGATGAAAGCACCAACCGTGACAGCTGGCATACTAGGAGAGCCTGCACGCGGCGACAGGTGGACAAGCAGGGTATGTGACATATTTTGTGGCTACCCTGTTTGGCAAATCTCCTAAGAAGACCTGACCAGCACAGTACGACTTCGTCGTCCGCTGGGAAGGTCTTCAAGAAGAGTGTCTCCTGGTAACAGGGGACAGTGCGATGTCAGCTTCACGATCGTTGGAGCATCGACCAGTCGTCCGAGCCTCCCTTTGAGGGCACGTATCGAGCTCTTTAGCTCCTTGAGAGGCTCAACAGCATCGACGACTGGACTTCATTTGCTGTCACCGACGATTGATGGACCGCGCATCCGGGGAAACTCCTGGCTCTTCAGCAACAACAACAACAACCAACCGTGACAAGTAATGGGCGCACTGACCGCATGGGCGGACCACGTGCGTCCACATGCCGAACGTGCACATCGGACGTAAAACTACAAAATTAGTGCGTTGTTGGGCTTTTGGGGCTGTCGGATTCGATATTTGCGTTTATAGGACCTCAAGGTTTTTAGAGTTTTCGGAAAGTTCTATATGCTGCTGAGTTTATTTGCTACCACCGAGTCACAATCATCTTATCAGACGCTAGTTACAAAATGAAATAACTTATTACCTTATTTTTAACCTATTTGGCCGATTCAACACTGTTGACAACAGACTCTTACGTGATTGCTATGAAAGAACATCAATGTACCGAAGGTTCAGTGATCTTCATTCGTACCGCGAAAAGGTTAAGCATTTGTAAAATATTTTGTTTTTGCTGGACTGCTTTTAAAGATATAGCAAAAGCTTGCAACACGGACCTCACCACTCTGACATAACTCCAAAGGCTTTGCATCCATTAGCAAACCATTTATTACCATTTATTATTAATTAGCTTATAAAATCAGCATACTAAGGAGCTATGGTTAACTTAATATATGAGCTTGCAATATTGGTGTCCTTGCTGCACTACTATATTCTGTTGTTAGGATATCTGAATTGTCAATTTCAAATGTCTCGTTAAGATGCTTGCAATGCAAATAATAAGAAATATTTGCTATGGTTTACATTTACACTAGCAAATTTCGAAGAGCTTGAAGTGCCAACATCAGCAACTTGATTCTTGGGAGACGCACTAGTGACCAAATGCTGGTTCTTCTGTAGATCTGTCATGCAGGTTGCAGCATGTCATGTATGATATTTTTTGGGAACCTATAAACCTTTCACCTCAATTTTTTGTTATCTCAACTACTCTCACTTGCATAGAGGTTGTGACCAGGTTATCTTTATGCACCAGGTTTTATACTGAATTGCTAAAGAATTCTTAAGAACTTGTGTATAGCGATGCCCCTGGATGTTTGCAATTTAGATCTAACTTACTCATATCAGTCACTGAATATGGACTCTGAAATACAATGTCAATCCGATTTCCTTGATTTGAAGCACTGAATATGGGGTCTTACAGAGATTGTGTCGTACATATAGTATGTCAGATCCTTTGTGCGACAGATGGCCGAATAATGCTGTTTAATTAAGAGTCACTTTTGTGCAGAGTTTAACTAGCCACTGGAATTGATTTTTTGCTGTTCATTGTTTAAAATTGCATTTATCACTGACCAGCAGTGTTGCCTGTTAATCATTTTATGGCCTCAAGGCAGGAACCACAATCTCTGGGTGAGTGGACATCTATCTTCTTAAAAGTTTTCATATTGCAATAAGCTGGAGATTGTCATAAAAACAGGATGGCATATCACTTTATCTCATGCTTCGTTTGTATGGTAGCCTGCAGATATAGGAACACTTATGATAATTCAAACTGGGTAATCAATGTTTAGGTAATTCAATTTTGTTTCTGTGATATCACAGCGAGTCCACCTCGTGCATGTTATCAGAAAATTGAAGATGACAACGGTGTGGTGTCTTCTTCACTGGAAAATGTGCCTCCTGCTAGCCTTGTACTTCAGCAGCCAGGCACCTGCTATGCAACACAAGGATATCCTCAGCAAAGATTAGGATATCCACTACAGGTGTGTAGCCTGTGTAGTCAAATTGGTCTCACAATGTTAACTTGTTTCTCAAATTCAGTGTTACCAGCTGTTTTTGTGTTGCTCTGCTTATGAATATTTGATGATTAATGCCATTTAGTAAGTAAACTGGAACAATCCATCTATCTATCTATCTATCTATCATCTATCTATCTATCTATCTATCTATCTATCTATCTATCTATCTATCTATCTAT
>QQSS02212581.1:0-11298 GCA_003687565.2 Craspedacusta sowerbii
GCTGATGCTGTGGAATGCTGCTGTGCGTCATGCTTGTGGTGAGTAATGCTTGATGTGTGGGCCAAGATCCATAACAATAATGCATGATTAACTACAGGACCTGAGCTTATCCATCTATGTGTTCTCGCAAACGTCCCTAAAAAATTTTGCACGCGCTTGTTCTTCGGACGATTCCATGCTGGTCCATAAATTTGTTCGTACATATAGCCGTGAAGCAATTGAGAAAGGAATAGTCGCTGCTTTTTAAGTAATCGCCGTTTTTGAGTTTAGATTTGCTTCTGTTGAACAGATTGGTTTAATTTTTAGCGGTGCTCCGTTTGCGCGTCAAATTAGCCTTCGACTTTGGCTTGGCGAAATTATGACTTATTACCAAGTATACATGTACCTACTAGAAGATTTAGCTGTTCATTCACAACACTGCATCTTGCCCTTCCTGTACTTTTTACAAAAAGACGTATAAAAACTTGGGACTGTTGAAAGCGTTTCATACCAGCACCATGGCGGCGATGTCTTGATAGTATCTGCGAAGGTAAATTGTGTATGATCCCGCAAAGACGAAGTGTTGGGATTGGTTGCCTCAGTTGGTTTGGAAACATTCGTTTGGGTTACATGACGAAGAATCTGTAGCCGTCTAGCGTAATATGAAACGGATGCGCAGTCCATCGATCATCGGTGGCTGCAAATGAGGCCAGTCGTCGGATGTTGTTTGAGCCTCTCACGGAGCTAAAGAACTCGTTACGTGCTCATTTGCCACAAAAATTTGTCGCATACCCTGCTTGCCCACCGACCGGTGCGTGGAGGCTCTCCTAGATGGCCGGCAAGTACAAGTGCTAAACTTTGCGAGTCCATGCGCATCTTTAATACTATTAGAATGACTAAAGAGATCTATTCTTATGAGCAACCAACAAAAAAAAATTTCGCTTTAATTTTCCCTCTTTCACCTCAACTTTTACCTTTGATTGAATTTGGTATAATGCGCTGGAGATTAGCCTTGTTATTTTCATTGTCCACAATGATTGTGTTAATTTGGTTTCTATCGTAGCAGGTTAGCTGCGATGCTTCTTCTAGCTTGGTGCTGACTATACATTTCGCAATGCTTTTGTCTTTACCAGTTGGCTAGTTTATCTACGAAAATCTTCTGTATATTATTAAGTATGTATTATGATTGCTCATAACGCCTTCTATGACACTTTTTGCACGTGGCATCAGCTTCATATGTTCGTTTAGTGTAAATTTTAAACATTATATTTGGTTTCAGTCAGATCGTGAATGACATTCAGATCGTTGTGCAAATTGGAGATGCGTCGAAGAAAACCGTGGTTCCTGCAAGTAGTGTTCCTAGACTTCCTATTCCAGCACCCAGACCACATCAGCTAGTCAAGTATGGATTTCTAATTGGCCTGCCATGTTATGTATTTCTATAATCTATAATTTGGTGCATCTTATTGAAGATTTTTTTTTGTATATAGCGGTTTTTCGAATTGCTAACCGGTTGTTTCGCTAGAAAAGTGTTGATGAGGAAAGAAGATAATTTTTCCACTCTTGGCTCATCGTGTTCAGCAATCTTGGGTTAGGGTTGGCGAGGTTTGATTGGTTTGATTGGTTCGTTTGATTGCACCCAATTATTCGCCCATTATGTGCTTCTGGTTTGGTTTTGATTGATCTGGAAAGGCTTCTTCCACAGAGACAATCTAGAAGATAAGGCCTTTAGTCACTCGAAGCTAAGACGTTTAGCTTCAATTGGCTGATGCCGGTCGGCAAGGGTAACCCTTTTTGAATTTGATATAATCTTATTTCTAAGCCGATGTCTAAGCTAGTTGCTGCTTCATTGTCCATGTGTGCTTGGATTTCTATGTACGTCGACTGTTATTCGTGTTGCGCCATGCTTCTGACGAATTTCAAATCAGTCATTAACTAAATGAGCGACAGATATTAGCTGCAGGTAGAAGATTCGCTGCTATTGCGCATCATGCTTTGGAAGATAAGCCGCAAAATGAGAAAACGAAACACAGAAACTGACCTCGAATGAAAGGCTCGAAAACTTGCAAAATTTCATGCTTGTCTTGTTGTTTGCATGATCATGGCGAAAATTGCCTTTAAAAATCTCTTTCCCATTCATCATATTTGTGCGAACGTGCGAACGAGTGTGTTTACTGTCATGTCGACGATGTGAAAAAGCAGTTCTTGTTTGTGTCGCGTTGTTCCAATTCTTCAACGTTTTCATGACTTTGTTTTAGGCAAGGGAGCTGGACGCCAGCGTACGGTATGTTTTTCTCTGCATTTGCTGCTTTTTTACTTGCGTTCGTCTTCCGTTGATAAGGAAGCAATCATTTGACTTGTGCGTTTGGACTCATCGCAGGTGGTGGCAAGAAGCTGGTTAAAAAAATTGTTCGACTCGTAGTTGTCGTTAACATCAATGTGAGCGTCTATTGCTTGCAAGTCACCGTAATACTGCCAGGCAAGATCCGCCGAACTGTTACAATAGATGCAATGGCTTTAACGATAGAGCAGTTATAGAATAGATTTAACAAGAAAGCGGTTGAGCGGTAGATTTGCAAAGCGATTTTAGTTCTAACTCATGAAAGTTTCAGCTTCCTCAGCGAGGTTTATGATGCTGCATATTAGTTTGCGAATTTTAGCGACGACTATGACTAGATATCTTTAATATCGCAACTGAGGTATGGCACATTGAGCGGAACTTCACCTTGCTCCAGTTCTAATCACTTTGTGCTGGTCGTTTTCTTACCGACTGCATTTAAAAATTGGACAGCGGGCTCTCTAAAGCATTTCCTGAAAAATCTTTTGTTAAAAAGCCATATTGCATCACGTAGAAGCTGCAGTTTAAAAGCAAGACTAGAAATGATAAATAGCCAATAATCTAGTTGACCCGCTTACTGATGTTGTAAGCGCAAGGAAGGAAATAAATCAGCTACAAGAACCTTGGGTTAGGAAAGAATTATTTATTTATTTAGTTTCTTTTTCTGGCACGTCAAAAATTTAGTTGCTGTGCCAATCGCGCGCACTGTTGATGTTGCTGGTGGCAAGCAACCTCCTACCGTATGGTCTTGGGTTGGCAGTGCTTTCTCAAGCATCTTAAGCTGTCTCATTTCCTTCCTCTCCCTCCCTCTCTCTCTCTCTCTCTCTCTCTCTCTCTCTCTCTCTCTTTCTCTCTCTTTGATAGAGTCTTTGGTACCGTAGATAAAAAATCGAGTGTGTTTATTTAAAGTTTGTGGCCTTTTAAACGATCGCAAGGGGTTTGGTTTATTTCCGTATGGGTCTCTCTCTTCGATGCGCCTGTGAGATGGATAAGAGTTAAATCTTGAAATTCTTTTGTTCTTCCCTTTTGCTCCTCTTCCCATTGTTGGCTATCGCATTGAACGCACAGTGGTGATGTATAGGTGATTGTTGATATTGCGAGAGGCATCGCAATACTGGGCTACCTGCGTAGTTGAAACATAGCAGACCTAGGCCGTATTACGAATAGTGCCTGGTTCACGTCAGAGAATGGTATTCGTGGCAGAGAATGGTTTGTTACATTTGGTCATGCTGCATGGATGGAGACTTATAACGTATTTCTTCCAGAATTTTGTTCAGTATGTTGAATGAGTGGCAATATGTTTGTATCAGCATGAGTTCTGGTTATGCAGTGCCGATCATGTTGTTATTTATTTCAATACTCATGTTTTAGTACTCGTGTTATTGGGCTATTGGTCGTAGACCTTTTGTTCGGGCGCTTTTGGTATTTTTCTGTTCTTTAAGTGTGTTTTTCTGATTCAATGTATTGCTGGGGGCTTTTCAGTGACGTTAATCTAGGTTCTTTATTTGTGTGCCTCTGTAAAAGAAGAATTGGGCAGGGCCAGTTTTTCTTGTTTAAGCGTGAGATGTATTCGAAAAATCGCTTTCTTTGGCTCGTTGCATCCGCTTATATAGTTTTTTGTCAATTTTACTGACTTTAGTGACTATGTATGTAATTATCTATGTAATTGATGTATTAGGAAAAATCATGTGCCTTGTGTATTTCGTCTTGAATTGTTTGTTTGTCATGCATTCAGTTGCTTGTCTGTAATCTCTAGAATTTTTTTTTTTTTTTTTTTGGTTATTTTCTAGTCCTTGATGGAGTTCCTTTGCAAATCAATCCGAAGTTTTGCACTGCTGCAAGGCAGAATGATGTAAGATAGAGATGACCTGTGTTTTTCGACAGAGTTAAAACAATTTCTAGCTATGCATGATCTTCGTTTTGTGTGTACCAATCAATGAGTATATCAATCAATTGGGGTTAATCTGGAGGGAGGAGTTTCGGCCATAAAAAGTGTGCCTGTTCGTCTGTAGAGCTGATACTGCACAATGAAGGGTGCAATTTGTTGCGTTTTCCCAATTGCTGTTATCCCCTGATTATGTTTTGGCAACCACATACCTACGTATTGCTTTCTATGTGTATGGGAAGCTACGGCACCTTTGGTAGGCTGCAACTGCTTGCTTCGGTAGCCTGATTTTCTCTTTGGCTGGCGATGTTGATCTGAACACCTGGTCTGGCCGTGCGGTAAATGCGAGATGAAGTTCTTGAAAAAGCGCGACTGAGCCTGAACAAAGGCGTAAACAAAACTCCCAACACGACGACGGCAACTTCCTTCCCGACTTGACTGTAGTGTTTCTCGACGGCTGGCGTCGTACTACAAGTATGTTATGGTACTTCGAGAATACGGTCTTCGACCTGCTTCAGCCCAAATCCGTTGTTTGAAGCGTTCAACTCAAAGCATTGAAGGCAAATTTTTTAAATTCTTTAAATGTGGATGTTCCTCTCGGTTCATCTGTACGTGACCCCATTCCGCCGGAGCGATAGATGTCGCGAGGCGGCCATTCCGTCGCACGATCTGCTTTATTGTTTTGATATTGATTTACAACGATACCCACAACAATCTCAGAGTGTCAACGCGCGCTATTTGCAACGGCTTCCGTGCGACCTCATCGCGCATAGTTGCCGCGGAAGGGTAGCAGCTCTTCCAGCAGTAGCATACTTCGATTGAAGCTTTATTGATGGATTCCGCTCCTCAACGATAAGAAGAGCGGCGAGAAGGACAACGGCAATAACATTCGCAAGCGCGGAGAAGCACCCGCTCAATAGCTAGTATCAGAATAATTGTCATGATATCGAAATGTATGACAATGCTGACGGAATTAATGAATAATATTTTTGGTGAGTCATTACTTATTAAATTTAATAAATCAATGGTAGCATTCTTACCATGAGTTCCAACGCTCTAAAGTATTCATGAATCCGTATTTTCTTCTGTTCCTCGATGAAAGCAATCGTTTCAGAAATCAAATTTTTCTTACAAGTTGGTAGATAATCCTGCATTTCGAAGCTATTTGACAATTGGTCAATCTTGCATGGAACTGTGGAATATGTTTGCTTGCATGGCCATGCGTGCAGGCTTGGGCAACGACTTCGTCTTAAGAGTTAGCATTGCCCTCTTACCTCTCCTCTGTATGCAGATTGCGTGTCTTACTTCGTCATTGAATTTATGAGTTACTGCTTGGCTTGCTGATGAAGTTTGTGACTGCCCGTAAATGTTGCTCTTTCGTCTCCGCACCGTCTTTTATGCGCTTGCCTCGTGAAGAGTGAATTTCAGACTGTTTATAAGGGATCCGTCATTTTATGCTGTCGAATGTGAGGCGCGTATGAAAGGGTTTGAATGCGCGCCTAGTGATATGGTTTTTTATTAAGCCCAAATGTCGTGTTTAACTTTTTAGTATGTATAGTGCATTACTGCGAGCCTTATGTAGATCTTAATTTTCACGTGTCGTGTTTGCGCTCATCTAAGTTTGCTTCCGTTCCTTTCATATGTTTAGGCTATAATCAATGTGATCAATATGATCTCGGTGGCTAGCCTTGAACAAAGCGTAAGTGGGATTAATTGCTCGCTCTTGATCTTCTGCAGCTCCCGTGCGTTCGTTGTTCAAGGTGCGTTATGATTGTGTTTGACTCTGACTTTGAGTAAAAATTAAAATGTTGTGAAACATTTAGCCGAATAGAATGAGGATTTTTCTCCTTGTTTAAAGCACGAGTCTCTATTTTAATGATGCAAAAAAAAAAAAAAAGAGAGAGAGAGAGAGAGAAAAGAAACATCGGTAAGAGAATTTTTGTGGAATAGCTGATTATGCAGGTTGCGCCTGGTTTTGCTTGTAGTAGGTCAGCGCGTGCAGAAGCGTGTTTCCAACTTGCATAGGTTTTTTGAACATTGGCATGTTCGAGTTTATGGTTTTTTAATTAAGATATAGGCTAATTGTTTTCAGTTAACTAGCTCAGCCCGGTCTTGTAAAATGTATTTTGCTGTTAAAAGCAGCAAGAATTGCAGAAGCCTTGCTTGTCGTGGTAATAATTTATTCTTTGTCAGATAGTTCTCAATTGACCGTAATTAAACCTGCCATCGCGTGAATACCCTAGAAGTATCTCGCGCGATTGCAAACTCCATGTTAGGGGTTTAATTTTTAGCTGTTCTTGGTATTTTGAAGCGAAATTTTTAGCCTGGTTTAGTGTCAATTACATAAAATGGCTTGATGTTACTGTGTACTATTGTCATCCAGCTTGGTTTGGACGCGTCATCCTATACATTATCGTTTTTGGTTTACCTTGGACGCCGTACTTCAATAGGGGTGTTCTTGTTTGGGCTGTATATTTCTAGCTTATTTGGCATTTTCGAACTTAGTCATAACGTGCCCTTTCCAAGGTTTTTTTTTTAATTGCAGTTCAACTACGACTTCGAAACTGAAGAAGAGACCATACGAAAAGCTCAGTTAGGAGATTGATTCTACATAGAACGGTGGCGTAGTCGTCTTAATTTATTCTCCCAGTTGAGTTAGGGGAATCGATGGATCCCGCTGCGCTCTTCAACCTTGCTCCTCTATTAATAAGCATACGCATATTTAACCGCGAGAATGGTCCTTCAAACCCGGGTAAACTTATCAAGTATGTACGATATTCACTTCTGAGAATTTTCATGTGGCACGCTCGACTGCCTTGATAGATTTATGCGAGATGCAATGGCGTAATTTTCGAGCGTGAGTTGTGGCGTCGCATCCTAAATTTCGATAGCTGAAAATGTGAATGTTTGATACGAGTTTGACTTTTGGTTGCGTGGACGCTTCCGACTCTTGTTGAGCTTTATCGTCGTGTTGCGTATTGATATTTTAGTTCGTGTCTGCGTTTTCTGGTCGAAATGCGTGTTTTGTGTCCAATTAAATTTTTTGCATTTTTTGGTCTATAAAGTTGTTTTGGTCTGGTTGACTCTGGCCCGTTTGCATAGCTGCAGGCCTGGGAATTGAGATTCAGCTTATCTAGGAGGGTTTGCATCCGTTTGAAGTCAGAGCCTCCCAGATGGCTTTCGTGAGTTCGTGAGTTCGTTTTCTCAGGGAATGTCCTTAATCTTCAGCGAGTATAAAATGACAGATGCCGTAAAGGCGGGGCTTCGTTGGAAGTAAATGATGTTTGATATTATGCACGCCAAGCAAACTTTGAATTCGCTTTTATACTTGCGCTTATAAATTAGTTACCGTTCTCGTAGTCGCTATATGAGTTCATTTGGGTGGGATATCGTCTATAAGCTATCAATCAAACATAGGATAGATTTGAAAATGGCTTCAAAGTATAGTCTCCAAAACAGAATATGCAATGGCATGCAATAATCTAGACAAAGTCATAGTAGCTTTAGAATAAATCTGCCAATTCGCAAATCAATGCAATGCAATGTTCTGCTCAGCGTTAACAGTATCACCAGGTTTTATGGACGTCAATTGATCCATGAGTTAAGTGATAGGAATGGTAGTCTGGGATGTCAGCCTTTGCTTACGTTGCACAGCCCCATCCCGGTCTTGCTGGTAGGTCACCTCATGCAACTCTTGCACCCTCGATTGTGGAATGTTGGAAGGGTGTTTGCTTTCTAGCAGAGATTTCTGCATGCCCTGCCTTTTTGATGCTGGCGTGCCAGGTGTGGTCTTACTTCTTGGCTAGACTGGCTTGCTGCAGCTCTCTCCCTCCGCTGCTGTCGTAGAGGACAACTTCCCAAGCAGGAACTCATCTCGTTCCTCTTCTGCTTTGTCCCCTGTACTTAAGTACGACCGCATAGAGACATAGCCGGAGTTGTTCTCAACGGCAGACGCACTATAGGAGTCGCTTAGCTTCCTCCTTGGGCTGTTAGATGAACCCGGTTGCCCGTGTTTGGCCCGACTGTCTTTACGGGCTGCATGCAGGTCACCGGAGCTTTGACCCTCAGCTGATTCCCGACGGAATGAACGAAATGGTGGATATTGCATCGCACCGAGTCGAACAAACTGGAACCAGACGGAGTTTTTACTGTGGCCATGTTGGAGGGTGGACTGGATCTGCCAGAATGGCGAGTTAACCCCTTAAGTATGTCGGCTCTTAAGGCCGACATCGCTTCGCGTACTGCTGCATGCGTAACCGCTTGCAGCTGCTGCCTAAGCTGCACTATTGGGCCTAAAGAATCAAAGTAAATCAGGTTTTCAGACTCAACAGACGGTACTATGAACTTGCTCGAAGCCATACTTTGTATAAAATGGCAATTATTCACGCAGAGAAGTCAAAAAACTTATCTGAAATTTTCTTAAGGCTTACAGAAGCCTTCCACAGATCCAGGAGTTCCTCACTCCACTCCCTTTGGTGTGTTTCATGCAAACTGTAATGCGACATTATGTGTTGTGGAGCTAGGGATCGCCGCCGGATTTCTTATCCCTGTGTATGTAACTGCAGGCAATCCATCCAACAATGGTTGCCTTTTAATACCGTAGATGACATCAGTTTGCAAAACTACCTGCTCGAATAGCTAGTATATCAACCTTATTAAATTTTAGTGCCCTACCCAGCTACAGCATTACAACTCTCTTTAAAGCAAAATCGGTGGACAGAATGTTGCCTTTGACGAACTGAGCTGTGATGGCAACTCGTCTGAATGCTAGCATCCCTGAATTTCGAACTCGTAAAGATGCTTGGTCCCTGGCTGACAGTATCAAATGTTTGCCGTGAAATATTTTGCACAAGGAAGGAACAAATGGATGCATTGCGAATAATGATGTAGGTGAAATAAGGGCGTATTTTTACGAGAGTGGTATATGAATCGCTAATTTCAGGAGACGCGGTTTCAATTGCTGCCTAAGCGTCTGAAGTCTTGCGCTCTCCTTAACAGAGTTGAACAGTACTCGGTTCCAGAGAAAAGGTTACCGTGATGTCACTGAGAATCTTTCTTTTCCCTCTAAAAATCTTTCTTTATAGCCAAATTTCGTCATCTACCTTTGCCGTAATGGTTAACTCTTTCGAAATTTTTGACTCGACCATTCTTATATGTCTAGACCATGTTGAATTCTCGTCAATCACAGGCAGCAAGAAATTTACTGAAGTGGCAACGTTTAATATTACTCCCCCAGTAATGGAGTGAACAGCTGCAGTGGTAAATTGTCAGCCACTTTTTTTTTTCCGAACAAACAGAAGATGAACATGGTGGTGGCAATCATTAGAAAGAGTAAACAAGACCATTATAAAATGCTACTTCCTGCAGCATCAAGCAAATTTGAGAAAGACTTGGAATGACATAAACGAAATTTTACGAACGCAAAAACGAGTTTTGAAGAAAGCAAAACATACAGTGAAAACACGTAGCTACAGCTTTTAACAAGCAATTTGCATAAATTGGCGCATGCCATGATGAAAAATTGCAACCTCTACAAACAGCTTTAGACTGTACGTGTACATGCCTAGCTCCCTAGAGCATGGCTTGTTTATACCCTTAACATCAGAAGCTGAGGCTCAGGGTGAATGTAATTCGCTAAAATCTGGCAAAGCATGTGGTCCGCTTGGTGTACCAACTAATTCCTTAAACGTCGGGTCCAATCACTTCTCTTCGCCTCTTTTGCACATTATTACATAATCATTTGCTCGAGTCTTTTGCCTCCAAATCTTTACGTTTGCCTAGATAACACTGATATTTAAGCCAGGTTTATTAAGGATTGCAGTAACTACAGACTTACAATACTGTTCTCTAATATCACCAGAGTCATCGAGCATACATAGTCAGCTTTGCCGATTCGCGGAGAAATATGAAATTATACACAAGCGCCAAAACGGCTTCCGTGAAATGCACTCGACTTGGCATGCACTATTCAACCTTATGGAATGCCTCACAGGTTCCGTAGAGCATGGACATTTTGTTGGAGGAAATACTTGACCTTCACAAGGTCTTTGATATCGCTAATCTACCTATACTTTTGGAAGAGATGTGTAAGACGATGATATGAGATATATACATGGAATAAGGGAAAAATTCCTCGAGAGCTTTTGTCTTACTTGCTAGGCAGCTAGCAATTTTAACGATCGGCGATATGAACTCTGAGGCTTTACAAGTCTCACATAGCTTTCTCTAGAACTCAACTTTAGGCCCATTGCTGTTCCTGTGTCAGTTTTTTTTAAAAACGATTTATATTTGTGTCTACGGTCTGAAGAAACCTACAATTTTTCCCGACAATGCCACAGCACTTGTCCATGCCCGGACTGTAAATTAAACTAAAAATGATATGATCCTATTACTTAATTCTATCCTTGGGGCTAATAGACTCTCCCTAAACGCAGAAGGAGAGATAGTCCTCTTTAGATCAAACAAAAGTAATGTGCTACTCGCTTCACAAGTCAAATACCAAGGGTATTGCTTGAACCGCATCTTGATTGGAAGTCACATTAAACGGAGTTAGGAATAAAATAAAAAAAAAAAACTTAAAATGCCGTCGGATTATTGTTAAAACTCCTTCACTATGTGAATCCAATCATTCTAAGCAATTTGTTCTTTAGTCCATTTCATTCTCACCTCTCCTACGGCCACACTGTATGGAGCACTGCCTTAGATCTACTACATATTATTAGATATAATATATATATATATATATGTATATATATATATATATATTATATTATAATATATTATATATATAGATATTATACATATATATATCTTACATATATTATATATTATCTAAGGGCACTGCCAATAAAATAGCGCTCGATAAAGTTAGCCGCCTTCAAAAGTGCGCAGTTACAGTTAATTTCTCTGATTCTAGGAAGGCAAGCTCGCCTTAATTTAAATAAGTATGTATTGTTAAACCTTAGCACATTATTAAGCTGAGACTATTTGTAAGCTACCATACATCTTTGGTAGCTATTTTAATAGTAGTAGTAGTAGTAGTAGTAGTAGTAGTAGTAGTAGTAGTAGTAGTAGTAGTAGTAGTAGTAGTAGTAGT
>QQSS02212592.1:0-11298 GCA_003687565.2 Craspedacusta sowerbii
CCATTTCCAAGTTGAGGCAAGCCACTTGATTTTCGAGGTTTGTAACCCTTGATTCTAGCAAGTCTATTTTCTCTTTTGTTTTCGTATAATATCTTTTAATTCCTGCGCGTCTTCCTTGGGTGCAAGGTTAGTCAACCGTTCAGTCATGCGCTTTTTAAAGTATTGCATGGTTAGAGATGCTTCATTACATTCAGGACTTACCGAACGGTCGAGGAAGGACTGTGATTTCATGCTTACTTTCTTTCCACTCTTTGCCATGATTAAAGTCCTTCACAAGTGATGCCCAAACAAGTAAACAAATACAAACTACAAGTCTCAGTTTCGGTTTTGGCCTGGTCCCGCTCTTAATCTGTCCGCGTTGGTTTTACGAGCTCCTGGCACACATCCGATCGCTGCGGTGACGGTCAGTGAATGGCACGGTCAGTGAACGGTCAGTGATTGGCACGGTCAGTGAACGGTCACTTGGTATTAGTTTCTTGCAAAATAATTTATTCGCGTAAGTTTGGCGAGGCCAAGAGCACCGAATCCCGCACAGTGAGGCTCATATCTCATGAGCATACATTTTGAAATAAGCCGAGTTAAGAAACTCACCAGTTCCTCCCTTCCCCCAACGACCGACGCGTTTCGCCCTATGTTGGAATCGTCAGTGACCCGAACCCGGGTCACCGGAGTGTTAAGCAGAGCAACAAGAACAACAACAACAACAACAACAACAACAGCAATTCATTTCTCAATTAATGCTTTTGCAAATGGAAAACATCCCTATGCGCCTAGATAAAACATTAAAATAAAGAAGATTAGTCTGCGAGAGCTAGTCTTACGGTACAGCCGCTGGAAGTAAGACGAACAGCGTTACACACATAATCATCTATTGAGGGGTATCTTCATAGCCGTAGATAATCAGATTGAAAATACCACCCTGTTATGAGCTCCAGTTGAAATTGCAGAGATTGTGAGAAGAATTTCAATTGACACCACTAATACTTTGCATGATCAAATCGATGGAATATCTACAGATGCAGGGGGTACTAGCATAGCATGCAGAAAAAGTTTAGGAGTGATTTAGCAGTTAACATCAGAGGCGGTTTAGAGCTGCCATCTGGGACCTGTGATTTGCCATGAAGCGGAACCAAACCACAAACTTGCCACGTATTGCCTTCTTTCCATCAGGAAGGTCATCTAATGCAACTGAGGAGTGAATCATTTCATGTACGTTCAAATGAAGTAAAACCACCCCGTTAAAACGATCCCAGCTAAAAATAAAAGGAAACAGAAGCAGCATTCACGCACACACACACACACACACACACACACACACACACACACACACACACACACACACACACACACACACACAAATAAGGTCAACCCAAATCAATACCATTAACGCTACAATGTATTTAAAACCTTATTCGCCAAAATAAATACATCCGCGCAAGCCATTCCTAGCCAAAGATGAAAAGAAACAAAGACATACATATAAAATAAATAAACCCAAATCAATACAATTTACGCTACAATGTATTTAAAATCATATTCGTTTAAATGAAATAAAATAAAGGCATTCTTCTAAACAATCCCAGCCAAAAATAAAAGAAAATCATCATTTATGCACAGAAATAAACTGTAGTTAGTCATTGAGGTCATAATCGGTAAATTACGTATACGAGGTCATAAGCAGGCCTGTGATTGCCTTTTTAAAGCTAGATTTTGCACTGCTTGTTTTGATATTCAAGGCACCAAGCTGATTGTAATTAACAGCACCTTCATATTTGATATTAAAACTCCCATATTTTTCAGTACGTCTTGTAGGAAGCGAGAGCATGGAGAAGGTACTAGATCAGGTAGCTACTGCAAGCTAGTGAAAACTAAAAAAATTCATCAAATACATTAGACATCCGCAAAATGCTGTGATGTTTCAGACGATTTACACTGGTGAAAATCGTTGATATATATAAGAAAAAGCAAAGGGCCGAGCACAGAACCTTGAGGAACGCCACTTTCAATATCTTTAATTTCCGAGTCGGCATTTTCAATTACAACAAATTGTTTACGGCCACTGAAATAAGACTCAAACCAATTCAGGCCAATTCCACGAATACCATAAATCTGAAGTTTTTCTAGAAGCATTTTCAGATTCACCGTGTCGAACTCTTTCTGTAAATCCTAGAACAAACCGCATGCATATTCACCACGGTCTAGGACATCGCTCACGGAGGTAGTAGAGCTAACTAACGCATGGGCAGTGGAGTGTTTCTTTTGAAATTGAAAGTCATATATAAGGTTAAACCTTTCTAAATACGAATATGGACGTGTACACTAGGGTTATGAATTTTTGACTTTTTAAAGGAAAATTAATTTCCTGTGTCAAAAATTGATTAACTTTTATTAGAAAGCATTGAAAACGTGTTCAATGCCTCTCGGTTGGAAAAGAGGGATCACCTTGCAATTCAAAATACGTTTCCCATTTGTTTAATCTTGTTATTGCTACTACTAATACGTGTGGCTTTCCTGAAAATCATGTAAAACTTGTATAGATTAGAAGTTTTTAGAAACTTTCGAACATTTAGGAAAATAACAGAGTATTTTAGAAAACTTTAGAGCATTCTCGAACAATTTAAATCATTCTGGAACAATTTAGAACATTCTAGAATATTTTAAAATATTTAGGAACATTCTCGAACAATTTAGAACATTCTGGAATAGTCTAAAACATTTTGGACAATATATAGCTGCTCATCTAACTTAACAGTTATTACAGAATTAACACATGGCGTCGTACAAGCCTAGTGATAGTAGTATTTGGAAGAACAAGGATGTCTGGACCAATAATCTGGTAAAATTTGAAGACTTTCCTAAAAGAAGAAGAACGGTCCCTTTGGAAGAATGTACACTGGCAGAAAAGTGCAGAATGCCTCTATGCCAATGGAATTCAATATAGATGATTTCTGCAGATACCACCAGCGTTAACATTGGAAAAAAGAATAATATTGTTGTAATTTTGAAACGAATGTTCAAAGAGAAACGCATCAACAAACCTCAGTTTATCAGTTGTCAACACCATGTATTCAATAGAATCCTCCGTTTGGTGATGGAAGAAGGGAACACCCCAACTGGACGATGCCAAGTGGACGACGCCAAGTGGACGACGGCCCAACTGGGCGCCTTCTATGTAACTAAGGCTACATTTGGGAAGCAAAGTCTCCCGGACTATATTCAGCTCTATTTTCTTCCCATGCTTTGCATTGTCGAATAATAGTTAGACAATATTATTTCCTCAATAACGACAAAAGCTTTTTAAGCCATACTTGTCGCAAGAGTTTATAACTTGCTTCTAGTTTATTATTCTCTATCCCTGAAAATCAAACAAAGAAACTTTAAGCCGCTTTCTGTTTAGTTTGGCAATAAAAGCGTAACTCAGTATTTACGCAAACGTAATCTTGAGAAATTCGTTAGAAAAGTTTATTGTGCATTTTAACCTTTACATAGCGTGTAAAACATGCATTGTCTCGCATGCCAGTTTGGGCCCACCGGAATGTAAATAAGTGCGATCATACTCGGCCAGCAAGAGCAAGTTGCATAACAGCCTATAGGTTAGGTCAAAATTAAGGGGAATCTCGAAGGATTTGCTAATTCCAATTTGACACTCTAGTATCAAGTGACTCCGATTGCTGCAAGTGCAATAACAATCGGAATTCACTTGAGTCCGCATACTTTGGCTCAATGGTGGCCTATATTGCAAGGTTTAATTCCAACACTGACGTTTCTTGGCTTTTAATGAAAATTAGAACCACGATTATTACCCATATCCGTACGAACCGTGAACGGGCTATCGACTTGTTACTCAATCACGTCGCCAGCAATTTACAATGACAATTATAAAAATCAAGAGCTCCGATCCTTCGCAATAAAGCACTAGTTGGCATCCTCGCTAGACCTAGGATCTCGTCACTATCAAGATGTAAAGTCACAACGTGATAATAACAAGTACGCCAACAATGGAAACCTTTACGTGAAAGCTAAAGAAAGCTCTGATGGCAGCTTTGTTTATTGGCGGAGAGGGATCTTTGTTGGCTGAGCAGAATACTTATCTTTGGCCGAGCATATGACGAAATGTGGAGCCATCAGATGCGAGAAACTTTCATGCATGGAACGTTTCGCGTAGCTCCACCACTGCTTAGCCAAGTTTTCGTAATTTTACTGGCGTGGTGACAAATTTGTTTTTCCAGTAATGTTCTGTTTGCTGTCCAACAAGACAGCGGAGACTTAGAATAAGCTCTTTGAAATGGTGCGCGCCACTTGGCCCCATTTCAACCCGGAATCAGTTAGTGTAGACTTTGAATCTGCAATCCACACGGCACTTTGAAATAAATTTCCAGATGCACAAATCAGGGGATGAATGTTCATTTATTGCAAAACCTAAAGAAGCATCTGGCAGACGAGCAGACGGAGCAAGTGCAGAGTTTGATCTACAGGCCAAAATGATAAGTTCTGTTGCCTTTGTTTCAGAGCAGGATGTTATTGCCGCCTTAACTGTACTAGAAGAGCAACTCTACCACCTCGGCTGGAGCCAATTTTGTCTTGGTTTATTAATACGCGGCTGCTGAGGCTGTATAGGGAGGCTGAGAAATAATAGCACGCGCGCTTTGCCAGCCTTCCTTTATCCAGTGTGGAAAGTGTACCAGCGCACACTGGATGGCAGCGATATTAGGAACAATTTCACAGAGGCTTGTCATAGAAAACTGCAGGTGGTATTCGGAGTGGCCCATCCAAAGCTATGGACATTCATCAATCTGCTGAAGAAGCTACAGAAGGGCTTTGACGCCGACTATGAAAGATTTGTGAGAGGCTACGCTGCACCTCACAAGCGCAGGCGCTAGGATGAGGCTGACCGGCGAATATTAAGCAAGGTGAACAACTATGCTCGAAGCAACATGGTGGAGTATTTAAGAGGATTATCCCATAATTACAACATTTAGTTAAAGATTGTTTCTCTTCTTCAGCGAGTACTAACTTCTTCTTTAAATATATGTTGAACGTCCCAAGCAGCTTGTTTTGTGCGAGTCTTATGTCATGCGGTGGCCTTTCGCATATACAATACATGTACATTTCTTATAGAAATATCCAATGAGTATCATGACAACTAAGTGCTAGCCTAAAAAGTCTAAATTAATCAACTATGTTAAGAATAAGAGTCAAAAATATATGTGTAAGGTTCGCATACAATCGCACTGTATGGAATCACCTATTGTGTTTTCTTTGCGTTCAGGGCTTACGGTTTAGGCCACAACAAAATCATAAGGCATTGCTTGATTGAGATATGATTGAACTTACTTATATAATTATGACTTGCTCTTCCATGGAGCTACAAAATTGAATGCAACTCAACACTACCTCATGATCACTCAGGCCAAAACTTCAAGCATAACTACAATGGCACACTATTAGAAAACACTTATACTCACCCAAATCTTTATTTATAAATCATACAATTTTTTATTCAAAATCACTTATCAACAAAACCAAAATTCTAAATACGTATCAGCATGCTTATGGTTACGAAGCTTCGCTACGGATGTCACCCAAAGAGGCTTAGGTGAACCAAAACAGAAGGGAAGACAGCTTATTTTATGCACAACTAGTGATCTTAAAACTTCACCGCCTGTCTCAGAATCATACAAAAGTATTGATTATATATATTCAAGGTAGTATAATTAAATGGATATTTAATCTGTTGAAAAGCAATTAATAATGAGGTATAATTTTAAACAATACATAGAATGCCCCATGCACCAACAACACAACAATCAACATGTGAAAGCAAGATCTACTTTATATGAAGAGTCAACAAAACGATACAAAATACCCTGCATAGCAAGTAAACTTAATTTTAAACTGCTAACTTCATTAGTTCTGCTGACACCGTTACTACACAAGGTCACAAAAAATCCTGAAGCTGTATATGTTCAACAATACAAATATTTCCTTTATACTTATATTTATACTTATATACTAATTATACTTAGCAACACAAAAGTATCCAATAAGATTTTTCAATATTTTAAAGGCATATTTAAAATAGGGTTCATATCGTCCTGCATAAATAAGTGAAGGATTAGAAACTGCAAATGCGCCTCTTTTCCAGTGGTAGGGTCAGGTTACTTCAACTCAGTGGCAGAGTACACTTTTGGGTAAGACGTGCCGTGCTTTTTCGAAGAAACTAGCTAACAGAGCTTTTCAAACGATTTCATTACATGTTTGCCTCATCATTGAATTTTACTTTTGTCGTTCGGCTTTTACGGAAAATGCTCCACTAACATCCCAAAGAAGATTCATTCGTAAACTTTTAAATCCTAGCTACGTGCAGGTTGCTACAAAATCTCGGTAGCAAAGACTTCTGAGAGTTGCCACTGCACACAACAATCTACACTACACCTATTTGCAACGCACAAGATTGTTCACTAGACGCAACGGCCATCTTGCTTTTCCTGATCATGTTCACAATGAAGATACGCAGAGTTTAATATTTGATGTGGGTTTTATTGTTTAAGACGTCTATCACGGTTGTGCATAGATTGTAAGATCGGTCTCGTAATCCATAGTTTTTGCTTGAGAAGCTTTTCCTTCTTTGATAGCTTCCGGATAGGTGCCATGAAATTTAAAATCTCATTAATTTTGTCAATGAGCGTAGTCATGAGGACATTCGGGTCTTTTTCATTTATTCTATGTATGAACGATTGGTGTATTCACGCCCATTCCGTATAAATATCTTTGCGAAGTTTGTTTGGTTATGGTGAAAATGACAATGGTTTTGTCAAAACATGCCCTTGAAATTTAAAGCTGTTTTTCTTCTCAAAGTAATTACCAATATGGTGTTACTGCGATCTTTTGGCGCTCATATGCATTGCATACATGTCGTTCGTCAGCAAGACAAGACTTCAGCACGTCGTATGTACAAGCTAATCAATGATGAAACGCCAAGTCCGCGACGCGTGCATGCAGGAATAGTAATAATTGCATTGTTGATACTGCAGCAATGCAGAAGCTACTTACGTCAGAACGTTGAAACTAATAACTTCGATGATAAAGCTTGTCCGTAATAACGCACTCTAGTTAGCATCTGGCATACGGTCAATGCAGGTTCCATGCGAAAACGATACAGGCGCTCAGACAGCAATCATCGTCAATGTATCGGCAAAAAGCCCCAAAGCTACAAGCTACGTACGATCATTGTTCGCATGCCGTTTCTTAAGAGTGACAAGGCGAGTCCACTTAACCCAACATAGTTAAGGATTTCGGAAATCTGGAGGACCACTAGCCAAGGACAATAACAGTTTTGGAGGCAGCGGCCCATGGACATCAATTGCTTCTTTAGATTAATGGATCCGAGCACAGCATATACACCACCTTTTTTTAAATATATATATATATATATATATATATATATATATATATATATATATATATATATATATATATATATAAAACCTATAATACACTTTTCACTCGCAACATGGTTCGACTACTTTCTAGTCATCTTCTGGCGGAAATAAAAAGGAATGCGGGCGTTACTGTTAAACGCAAGAAACGCGGCGATGAATTTCCATGGCTAGACTATCATTATTAAGAAAAAGGGATCCACTGGACGCAAATCAATCCGGGTGTAGTTTTGAATAAGAACTCCTCAGGATTGCGGTGGCAGCATTCATATGCAATAGAACATGTTCATATTGAGCTCTGGCTTGCGTCAGCTATTTGCAGGGCATCTTCATTCTGAGCGATGCTTCATTAGTGGCCGAGTCATAAAAGTTAAAACAGTTGGTATTGTGAATGAAGGACACGTTCTATGCGGACAACGACCTGGGCTCTCCATTTGATACAGTGCAATTGTAACAAACGCGCTTACAACTCAACCACACGCATACACTAGCGCAATTTCGCCAGGTCACTACAGACCCTTATCAGATAGAACACGTGACATGAGAGTTCTAGAAAGACGCAGAAGAAAGACAAAAAAAGTAAAAGAAAATGACGCTTGCCACAAACAAGGAACCAATACTACCAGTCACAGCCCTCGTAAATAAAGTTGACCGTCCCATGCCTTGTGGCTAACACAAGGAGCGAGATAAAGCGGCCCTTTTCAATGCGCAAAAAACAAGCGCCTATCACACAATTCCAAATCCACGCTTACGTAAACAGCGGGTGTTTTCGATGTCAAATGCGCGCTGTTGTAGATGCAAGAAACAATATCAAGCAGACTACCTAGCAGAGTATAGAATTGACAACTAGCTACTTTGTATGTGCTTAATGAATATTAAAAAAAAAAAAAAAAAAGAATCTGTTCCAGATATACACGACTAGTGCAAACAGCCGCAACCAATAGCGTGCGATGCATTACAATAACAAGTGCGTCGAACAAGCTAACGGATTCAAATTAAACAATAAAAGAAAACAAGAACTCCTTGTAGCAAACCCGAACGAAAGCTGGCAGCAACAAACGCGCTGCAAAAATGTAATACCATGGTGTTAAATACATCAAACGTCAAGGACTAAAAAAAAAAGTGTTGGATTCTCCAATTCGACGAGCCGACACACCCATACACATCACGGACTCATTGCCACACCTAGCCAATAATTGGAATTAAAATTTTGTGAAGACTGATACGGAAAGCTTTAGCAGCATATGTAACACACAGCAGTGCCGATCATTCACTTGTACAAACCCCAACTACGCAAAATTTACATTCTTGAACTGGGCACATGCTAAAAACGACAACGTCCTGAAGCAGCACATGGTGCCTTAAGTACGCGAGGAGTCTTCTACTGTGCATCCTGGTCGTCCTGTTCACTCTCGCTCGTCCACAACGTGAGATTGTCCCGGAGGAGTTGCATGATCAGCGTGCTGTCTTTGTACGTGTCCTCGCGCAGGCTGTCCAACTCAGCAATCGCGTCGTCGAAGGCCTTCTTAGCAAGCTCGCACGCGACCTTGGCATCGCTCATGATCTCGTAGTGGAAGACCGAAAAGTTGAGCGCAAGACCAAGCTTAATAGGGTGCGTGTTGCTGAGGCCAGATGCAGCATCTTTGGCAGCTTCGTAAGCCTCCTTGGACTTCTTAGCCAAAGCGTCTCTTTCGTGACCGCGACTTACTTCAACGAGGTATCGGTAATAATCGCCTTTCATTTTCAAGAAGAAAACCTTGCTCTCGATGGGGTTGTCGGAATGGTCTGTACCTTTTAGCAAATAATCGTCAATAAGGTGCAGCACCTCCTGACAGCGCTCCTAAAAGGAAAAATAAAAATAGAAAGTTGAGCTCCTTTTAAGGTAAAATTCATATGCTATCAGACTTGTTCAGAAGAAAAGAATACAACATAACATGAAAAATCATTGGTAACAAATTAACTCAAAAATTCTATTTTCTTTGTTGGGTTCTTTACTACAACCAAGGCCTTCATAAATCACCTATAGTTAGAGATTGACCATACCTACATGAAAAAAAAAATCAAGCAAGTGGCCATAACAATCAAATTATCTTGCTGTACATCTGAATCAGAACTCTAATCTACGTCATAATCAGAAGAAAATCTACATCATAATAAAAAAACCAGCAAGTTTCACGAGCAAATGAAACAGCAATTAGAAGCATTAAATTTGTCTGATGAACTTCAAAACAGGCCACCATGAAACAGTGACAATGCAAAAAGTTTTTATACTTCAAACCCCTTCAACTGCCTAATCAGCATCGCAAAACCAGATGCTGTGGATTTTTAGAGAAGGCACAAACAAATGCATGATCCCGAATAAACGAAATGACAGAGTAGAATCGAGCTAGAACATTTTTGAAAGGAGCTATAAGAACATTAACTGCATCAGAGCACCAATACGTGTCAAGGCCAACTATTCTGGCTTTATTAAATCTGGTTTTATTTATGTCCAGAAGGCAATTACAATAAAAAAGAAAAGATTAAAATCTCTTTTGATGCATGCTGCAATCCAGATTTAAGGCATTGAGATAAAATGCCAGCTCATAAATACTATTTGTGACTCTAATTTACAGAAAGATACTCGAAGACAAACTTACAGTACTTAGGTGGGATTAGCCTGCTAATAATGAAACTTTTAAAGGACCCAGTACAAGTTTCGTATTAGAATTACCAACTTTCATTTTGTTATCTTTATGTTAACCCATCAGCTCATCTCAAAAGCAGTTTCCTCATTTCTTCCACGCAACCTTCTTAAATTGCTTGAGAAGTGCAAAGAATGAACTAAGTAAATCATAGTTTAACTGCATCTGGCTTGTATCAGATTTGCCAAAACGTTTACTCTTTAAACTTGAATTTAGCTCAGAAGCCAAAATATCGCCTACATCCACGGCACTGAATTTCAACAGAACACAATTCGAGAGCACTTCATATTTAAAGGCTACCTGAGCAAATACAAATCACAGCTAGATTAATGGACAACTTATAAAAAAACTCTAATTCAACATCTCAGGTACACAGAACAAGAATGAATACCAGTAACTGATAACCAATCAAAGTCAGCAAAAAAATAATGATAATAACAATTTCATTTGCAATTCCAGTCTAAAAAGTGAAACAATTTCAAGCCTGTTGCCAAATTTTTTTTACCGGCCATGTCAGATTCCACAGTCATCATCCTTAGTCTAAGCAACACGCAACACCAATTAATGACATATTTAAAGTCTGAAACAATATATTAGCGGAAACACATGAAAGATCCCTTGGTTGGATTAAACCCGGCAATGACACAATGCGTATGTTTTCAATGCAGTGATCAATGCTTGCAAATGCAAACCACTCACCTAAGGTGGCACTAATTATTAAAATCAGGAATAGTAACAATTTTAATTCTCCAGTCATAAAACTGTCCCAAATACTGCCAAAGACCCTCTAATATTTAATGCTTGCATAATAAATTATAATATAAAAAAGAATAAATCAAAACAGTACAGATAAATTGCGAAAATGTATCCTTCAAAGGTTTATTACTACATTGCCAACCAATTGCCACGCCACATGATACTGTTCTCTTTAATAAAAATTTGCGACTGCGATGTACACGCCAAACACGCAGTGAGAACGTCACCTACAGTAAGCATGTAGTGATTCTGCCTATTGTAATAGGGCCAACTAGAAGTCTTATTGCAAACTATTCCACAGTACCATGCTTGCCCATCGACAAACAAAACAAAACAAAACAAAACAAAATCAATCTTTTCTCGCATCAACAAGAGGGTTACATCTTGAGAGAGTATACAACAACCACATAAAATTAATA